>QRDG01000784.1:0-34460 GCA_012064385.1 Puccinellia tenuiflora | reverse complement strand
GCAGAGAGCTTCAACATTCACCTCGTTGTTGATTTAAAAGTCCTACTGGTTCGATAACCTCGGTTGTTAAACGAGGGAAAACTGCTACTAGCTGCAATTCCGCCTTCGCTTGGGGCACCACCCAACTTCTTTTAATACAGCAGCAAGCTCTTTTCTAGCGTCGTTGCGGGGACTTTGGAGCTACAGCAAGGGAGTCTCATACTCTCAATCTCTTTACTTTGTTTTGTCTTGCTTACTTTATATCTCGTTTAGTTTATTTTCCTGTTTCAAAATTTTAAAACCCAAAAAAATTAGTGTAGTCTTTATTCATGTCTTGTTATTTATCTTATCTTCATGACTAGTTCTTTTCCTCCTGTTGAGACACCGAGTCCGAAGTCCTCACCTTCAAACAAAGAGGTGGGGAGAGTTTGAAAGATGCTTGGTACAGAATTAATGATGCTCGTCATAGATCCGCTAAAAAACCATTGGCCATTGTTCTCCTTAGAAATTTTTATATTGGCATTACAATTTGGTATAGGTATGTCCTAGATACTATCACAGGTGGAAACTTCCTAGGAATTAATGCTTTGGAAGCTTTTAATGTTATAGAGGGTCTTGTGGGGATTCCACCAACTAATGATCGTAAAATTGAAATCACTTTAGAACATGTCATGCAAAGGATAGAAGTTATAGAAGATAATGTACCAAGTGTGGATATGATAAGAAAATAGATAAGGGAATTCTTGATGGTATTAACAAGCTTGATGGGTGCCTAAAAGACATTGCTAAAAGTATTAAGTCCCTTGAACTACAAGAGCTATTAATCGAATTGATAAATTGGGGGAAGCATTGATACCTCGGGAGCACCCTTTTCTCCATCTAAATTTAAAAAGAAGGGGCTTCGGCCCCCAAAGTACCTAAATTTATATTTGTGCAAGATACTACTAAAATTAATACATCATTTGCAGGAAAAGAGGAGTTGAGGATGGTGAAGGAAGCTCAAATTTCCAAGGATTTTAAGGGGGAGCCCTAGTGGGTAAAACTACTTTTGCTCACCATTGTTGGTACTAATAGTATGCTGGAGATCCTTTTCCAAGTTCCACAATTCATGAATTTGATAAGAATGATGATGCCTTTGATCCCGAAAAAACTTGATATTTGGTTGCGCCTAGCTAAAAGGCGTTAAAGAAAAGCGCTCGTGGGAGGCAACCCATCTTTTCATTTTCAGTTTGCTTTTGATTTTCTTGAGTCATTGAAGTTATTACCTCTGTAGAAACTTCATTGTATCTTTTTCTTTTGGTTTTTGTGCCAAGTTTAGCCTCTAATGCATTGAAAGTGTGGGTATTGTGTTGCTGTCCAAAAACAGATTCTGTGCGCCTGTTGCACGAAAATAATAAAATCGGCAGAATTTTATCTTTTTCCGATAATTTTTGACAGCAGCCTGATGCTTTTATCTATCTTTCGTTAGTTTTAAGTTTTTTTTATTTGAGCTGCAACAGTGCCTCGAAAAATTCGATCTTTACAGACTGTTCAGATTTTGACAGATTCTGCTTTATTTTGCTTTTTCTCTTTACCATCGTCATATGTGATACTCTAGGGGTAGAGTGCCACGTTGAGGCTTAGTAAACAGTAGCTAATGTCTAATGAAGTTGGTTTGCAATTTGTCATGAGTTGAACACATGTGCATTTTAATTTATGAGCACTAACCCTCTAATCAAATTATGAGAAGTTTTGTGTGAAGGGAGTTTTTAAGTTCCAAAGGAGAGGAATATGAAGAAATCGAGGATGGATCAGGATCAAGCTTGGGGATGCCCCCATGGCACCCCCTCTGAATATCAAGAAGTCAGAACTATCAAGAGTCAAAGCTTGGGGATGCCCAAGGCATCCCCTCATCTCATCGACTATCATAAGGTCGTCTTCGTTGAACTTCTTTTCATCACTTTACATATTATGTGCTATGCTTGGAGTGTCTTTTTACTTTCAGTTTTGTTTGTTTGTTTTCTATTCATCTCTTTGTTAGATCCTAACTTTATTTGTGTGGGAGAGATACACGCTCCGCTTTTCGTTTGAATACTCCTTTGCTTCGCTTATATCTTTTTGAGTATTCTTAGCTACTGTTTGTTTTCTAGTAAGCTCTCGCTTTTAGCTTTTATCTTGTTTAGAGCTGCTAGTTGTTAAGTTAAAATCTCTTATTCTTCACTTATACTTGTTGGAGAGTTGTTGTTGAAAATTGCTTGAATTGTCAATGCGACAAAATGCTGATTGTGTGATGATAGAATAAAATGAAAAGCCTGCATAGTTTTGTAGATCATGGTGTGGATACTTGATGCTTCTCAATGTTTTTGAGATGTTAAGTTGAATGCTTAAACTTGCTGGTTATTTGAGTGGAATTGATTAGTAAAGAAATATGGTTGAAAGCTTGAAATTGTGTGGTTTTTCATAGTTGTTAATTCATAATGCTAATCTTTCCATCAAAAGAATTGTTTGGTCAACAAGGGAGACGGTGTAGAGTTTTTATGGTTATGACCGGTAAATGTCTTATGTTGTTCTGTTACCGGTTATTGTTAGATGTTTGCTTCAAACAATTTTTGCTAAGCCTAAAATTGTACTGAGTGTATGGTTCACTCGTGCATCCAATCCCCAAAGCCAAACTTTCTTGCCAGCTGAGTCCACCATATCTACCTATGCATGGTATTTCCTACCATTCCAAGTAAATTTGTCATGTGCTACCTTTAAAAATTCAAAATACTTTCTTTGTGCCTCTGTTTTTAAGCTCATGAGGGAGTAGTAGAGAGCTAGATATAACTTATGACAAGCGAGGTCATTTCCCCCTTTCACCCGGTGTTGATGGATTACGTCTTCACTTGAATCAACCCGAGAGCAGCTTAAGCAAAATATAAATATAACTCACAATTCTCCTCCGCGCAATGCAAATCTGAGAAATCAGCCCAAACATTGGACAGTGGTGAAACCAAGGAGAAAGAGAGAGCGTACTCGCTCTTCTAAGAACCAGCTGCTCTCACAAGTCTAAAAACCTTGCTTGTCATGAGGGACTAGATAGTTTCTCTGTTGTGAAGTCGTTGACGAAAGCATGCATACCTCAAAATCATTTTACTTCTGTTTTCAAAACCAAAAAGCTCTAGCACATGACTATCCCTGCTTCCCTCTGCGAATGGGCCTTTCTTTTACTTTTAATGTTGAGTCAGTTTTCCCTTTTTCCTTCTATCTCCACAAAAGGAAACATCTAGCATTGACCCTAGGTATCGTTGAGCATATTACATTATCAGATCGATTAAACATGAATCTTTATATTGACTTTATCTATAAGATAAGCCGTTGGAAGTTGAAGCTCTTTGCTAATGCTTACATCTTCCTTTGTGTTGATTCTCAAACACTTTTGTCATGTAACTATTATCCTTCTGAATTAGTCAAATAGGTTGATCACATTGTTTTCATTTCTTTGACATACTATTTATGAAAGGTTTTGCTTGGATGATTCAACTTGTTTATCCATTGCTTTCTTGCTATCAATTATAGACAATTGTTTTGTATCACTTCATTCACACCCTTTTATTTGCATCACTATCTTGATCAAGAATGTGTTGGTTGCATGTCTCATCAAAAATTATTTGTTATCACTTACCTACTCAAGGACGAGTAGGAGTTAAGCTTGGGGATGCTGATACGTCTCAAACGTATCTATAATTTTTGAGTGATACATGCTAGTTTTGTGATATTGTCACATGTTTTACTATCAAATATATCATTTTTATGCATTTTGTTGGACTAACCTATTGACAAGATGCCAAGTGCCAGTTCCCTGTTTTTGCTATTTTTGTATTTCAGAAAAGTCACAACAGGAAATATCGTCGGATTGCCCTCAAAATTTACGGAGGTTTTTTATGCGACGGAAGACACACGTGGACCAAAGGGCGACCTGGGGGCCACCCAGGGGCCAGGGGCGGGTGGCGGCCGCGACCCCCCCTTTACCCGTGGGTGGGGCCCGCCCCTACCCTCTGGGCACCGCCTCGGCCCCCTCCGACGCCTATAAAACCCCTTTTGACATAAAATCAAGAGGGCGGCCATTATTTTCCAGAAACTCGACCCCGACGTGCCGTCACCGAAAACCCTAGTTCGGGGTCCAATCTGAAGCTAATCCCGGCACTTTGTCGGAGGGGAGATCGATCCTGGAGGGCTCTTCATCGACATGCCTTCCTCCGGGATGATTTGTGAGTAGTCTCACCTTGGACTACGGGTCCATGGCAGTAGGTAGTTGGTAGTCTCCCTCTCTTGTGCTTCATGTCTTATGATCTTGTGAGCTGCCTAATATGATCAAGATCGATTATTGTAATGATATGTGATGTGTTTGCTGGGATCCGATGGATTATGAAGTTATGTTGAGATTGTGCATGATTCTTATATGAGTAATTTATGTTCTTGCATGCTCTCCGATGTGCGTAGTTACTTTGGCCAAGTGATTGTTTGTATCTTCAAGAGAGGGTATTTATGCTATATAGTGGGTTCATGCCCCCTTTTGTTCCTGGGCACGAGTGAAAGAAACGTCTAAGGGCGAGGGTGTGCTGTTGCTACTAAGGGTAATACAGCGGTGTTAATGTCTCTTTTGATATTAGTATTGCTTACTTCATGCACTTTACTTAATGCAATTGTCTGTTGCTTGCAACTTAATACCGTTGGGTGACAGGCTGGATAGCGATCCCACGGTGGACTATTTAGACAAAGACGCAGTTGGACTTGATACGTCTCAAACGTATCTATAATTTTTTAGTGATCCATGCTAGTTTTGTAATGTTGTCACATGTTTTTAATATCATATTACATCATTTTTATGCATTTTGTCAGACTAACCTATTGACAAGATGCCCAGTGACAGTTCCCTGTTTTTGTGCTGTTTTTGTTGCAGAAAGTTACTTCTGAAAATATTCTCAGAATTGGACGAAAATTTACGGAGATTTTTTATTGAAGAAATGAGGAAGGGAGCCAGAAGGGTGACTCCAGGGGACCCACACAGGCCAGGGGCAGCCCCCTGCCGCGGCCTAGGGCCCACCCGCGGGTGGGACCCACCCCTGCCCTGTGGGGCACCCCTCGGCCGCCTCCGACGCCTATAAAATCACATCCGACGCAAAAACCCTAACCCCCGAAGGATTTTCCCAAATACGCAACAGAGCTCCGCCGCCATCGCCGACAAGTTTCGGGGGTTCAGAAGGTCCTATTCCGGCACCCTGCCGGGATGGGGATCGACCGCCGGGGCCATCTCCATCAACACTGTTGCTTCCCGCGATGAGGAGGGAGTAGTCCCTCACCGGGGCTGAGGCTTATACAAGTAGCTATGTGGTTATCTCTCTCTCCCATGATGTGATCTTCATTTTGATCATGAGCTTTGTTAGTATAGTTGAGTACATGATGTTTCCCTATGTGTAATGGATATGATTTTGCTCAAGTGAGGTTATTTAGTCCAATTTCCGGAGTCACCTTTGTGATCACGGTATCTCGGTGATAGTGTGGGTGCCGTGTGTGACTCTATGGATAATAGATTGTAAGGATCTTCATCATGAGTTTGTTCTTTATTATTGTTGGATTGAATAGATCATGAGGTTTCTTGATGCTTGTGTTATTGAAGAAAGAGACTATTCAAGAAATATGTTGTGGTGTTTGTTAGTACTATCTTTGGATGCGGATAGTGATAGCATGAAGTGTCCATAGATGTGGAATACGAACTTTAAGGTATGCTTTTCGTAGCCCTACGCAATTCTCATCCTATTTGATCCACAACAGAATTATCTCCGAGTAACGTCTACCATGCATGTATTTTTGTGAGAACTATCATGTGTTTAATTATGTTAATGATGTTGAGAGTAGTCACTAGTGAAAGTATGAAGCCTAGGCCTTGTTTCCAAGCATTGATACACCGTTTTTTAGTCACTTTTGTCACTTGTTTGCTTGCTTCAGAATTACAAAATCACCTTTTACCATCCATATCACTTGCATTTACCATCTCTTCGCCAAACTAGTGCACCTATACAACTGACAATTGTATTAGGTGTGTTGGGGACACAAGAGACTTCTTGTATCTTAATTGCGGGGTTGCTTGAGAGGGATATCTTTGACCTCTACCTCCTGTGGATTCGATAAACCTTGAGTTACTCACTTAAGAGAAATTTTCCGCTGTCCTACAAACCTCTGCGTTTGGAGGCCCAACAAGTCTACAAGAATAGAAGCGTGTAGTAGACATCAAGCTAGTTTCTGGCGCCGTTGCCGGGGAGGTTGAAAGAACAAGCTATGCCCGGATGTCGCCTAGAGGGGGGGGGTGAATAGGTGATTAAAACTTTTTCTATTTAGGGGCTTGATAATTGCGGAGTAAAACTAGGTGTTTAAATTAACAAGCCAACAACCTAAATTACTAGGGTTACCTATGTGCACAAACAACTTATGCTAAGCAAGGCAAGCAACAAGGTGATAGCAAGATATGAACTTCAAGCACGAAGGCTATCACAATGTAAAGTGCATAAGTAAAAGCTCGGGTATAGAAATAATCGAGGCACGCGGAGACGAGGATGTATTCCCGAGTTCCTCCTTGTTAAGGGAGTACGTCTCATTGGAGGGGTGTGAGCTCGCCACAAGAGGCCTACTCAAGATGCCACAAAGGCCTCACCCTATTCTCTGATGAACCTCACCCAAGGGATTGGTTCACCTTCCACTATCGGAATCCTTCGAGGTGGATTCCGGAGCCCTTTACAACTTCTCTTGGGGCACACACCCACAACTCAATTGGGGGCTCCCAAACTCGTGTCGAAGCTTCACAACTCGAAGACTTCATGGCACCTCCAACCGTCTAGGGTACACAATGCACCCAAGAGGCACAAGCTCTTGGGAACACAATGCACCCAACAGTAACAAGCTTGTCAACGTCGATCTTCATGTATCACCGTAGGGACAGCAACAATGGAGGAGAGAGAAAAGCAAGTGAGCAAGAGCAACCACCAGGTTTTAGGGAGGGAGGAGGCTTTTTATAGCCTCCCCCAAAAACTAGCCATTGGACACTGTCTAGACCGGAGACTCTGGACCAAGTGACCGGAGACTCCGGCCTGCTGGGTCATCGGGGAGGCCGGAGATTCCGGTCATTAGGGCCGGAGACTCCGGGCACCCTCCCGGGGAGCTCCGGACCCCTATCCAGAGGCGCACCACACAGATGCAAATGGGCTGAGAGAAAAAAGGAGGGCCGGAGATTCCGGGTCCTCGGGTTGGAGACTCCGGTCCATCTCCGGGGGAACTCCGGACCCCTATTCAGTGGCGCACCACAGCAAACACAAAATGGCAGCGAAATCAGGGGGCCGGAGATTCCGGGTAACAGGGTCGGAGATTCCGGGCCCTCTCCGGGGTAGTTCCAGCAGTAAAAACAGAAACCCATATCTTTTGCAAATGGACTCCGTTTTCGATAATCTTGGACTCGTTGGAATCGTCACAATGAGCACAACAAGATTATGCAGAGAAACATCATGGTCCAACAATATATTATAAAACCAAATGGGGAAAGTTTGAAAGCTCTTTTTCGCAAACCGAAAAACCGTTTCTTTTGCAATTGAAGTCCGAATGAAGCAAAACCAATTTTGTTGGAAAGAGGACGACAAAAGCAACCTTTGAAAATGGCAAACTAGCAAAGGAGATTTTGCAAAGAGATGGAAGAAATAAATTCTTCCGCACGGATGAACCGGCAAAATCTCCAATACCGAAACCGCAAAAGAAGACGCATATGCAAACCGTTTTCGGTGAACTTGGCTTTGTCATGACAAGCATGACAAGCACCAAGACCACACCATGATAAGTGCCAAATAAGAACCAATAAAGACGATTGCATGGATGCAAAGGTTTGTGCTCTCTACGACGATACGATCATGATATTCGGTCGAGAGCCCCTCTTGATAGTACGGCTATCTATCCTATAACCCGGTCTCTCACTAAACATCATGAGACCGGTAAAATAGAAACCCTATCAAGGTCATACCTTTGCCTTGCGCATTAATCCACTTGAGGTTGATGGAGACGATCTTCATCTCCTCAAGCCGAACCATCTTCTTTATTGCGCTTTGCTTGGTGAAGATTCACATGGCTCCCCCATACACCAATATGGGAGAAGCATCTCTTCGGCATATCTTCACTTGGCCTTTATCTTGATGACGAACACCTTGGCCTTGATCAACAAATGATCTTCTTCCCTTAACCTTGAATCCAACACATGGAGACAAGCAAGCTAATGGACACCTACATATATAGCTCAATGCAAATATTAGTACATCGAGATTGTCATTAATTACCAAAACCATGCATGGGGCAACCATGCACTTTCAGAGGTAAGGTAAAAGGTACTCACACTCCGACGACGAAGCTAATCTCTAGCATTGTTGTCGGGGAGGTGAGTGCTTGAAGGTATCTTCTTTAGATCTTGCAATTAAATCTTTTTGTTTCTTGTTTTTATTTCACTAGTTCGGTTTAATGGAAAACAACAAAAAAATTAGAGAGCTTTATAAAATTTATGTTGAAATTGGTCATGATGCTTTTGAAGAGAAAATTAAAAAACCTATGGAACTTTATTTGCATAACAATCATGCTAGTAGCAATGTTATTAGTATGATTTCTTTGAATGCTATTGTTGCTAATGCTATGGAAAACTCTAAGCTTGGGGATGTTGGTTTTGATGAATATGATCTTTTTAGTCCCCCAAGTTTGAAGGAGGAAATTTGCTTTGATGATACTATGCCTCCTATATATGATGATTATAATGATGAATGTGATATTTTCAGTCCACCTACTATTGAGGAAAAAGTTTATTATGATCATGATATGACTCCTATTTATGATGATTACAATGATGGTTATGATAGTTTTACTCCCACTATTACTAATGAGAAGGATTTTACTTATGTGGAGAGTAATAATAATACTTTTATGCATATGAATCATGAGAAAAATGCTTTATGTGATGGTTATGTTATTGAGTTTTCCTATTATTCTACTAAAAGTTATTACGAGAGAGGGAAGCTTGGTTATGTAAATTTTCATCTTATGAAGTTTCCCCTCTTTATGATGAAGGTTTTAATGTTGCACTTGCTTTGCCTTCCTATGCTTAATGCTTTATGCTCCAATGATTTATTTTCGTACAAGATGCCTATGCATAGGAAGAGCGTTAGACTTAAATGTGTTTGATATTTGCTTCATGATGCTCTCTTTTGCGTTCCAACTCTTATTCTTATGAGAGCATCATTAAAATTATCATGACTAGCTAAAAGGCTTAAAAGAAAAGCGCTTGTTGGGAGGCAACCCATCTTTTACTTTTAGTTTGATTTTTTCTTTTCTTGAGTCATGGAGTTGTTGCATCTGTAGCAACTTGATTGTATCTTTTTCTTTTGGTTTTTTGTGCCAAGTTTAGCCTCTAATGCATTGAAAGTGCGAGGTATTGTGTTGCTGTCCAAAAAACAGATTCTATGCGCCTGTTGCACGAAAATCCTAAACTAGCCAGAATTTTATCTTTTTCTGGTAATTTTTGACAGAAAGACTGATGCTTTTATCTATCTTTAGTTAGTTTTAAATTTTTTGATTTGAGCTGCAGAAGTGCCTCGAAAAATTCGATCTTTACAGACTGTTCAGATTTTGACAGATTCTGATTTTATTTTGCATTTGTCTCTTTACCATCGTCATATGTGATACTCTAGGGGTAGAGTGCCACATTGAGGCTTAGTAAACAGTAGCTAATTCCCAATGAATTTGTTTGCAATTTGTCATGAGTTGAACACATGTGCATTTTAATTTATGAGCACTAACCCTCTAATCAAATTATGAGAAGTTTTGTGTGAAGGGAGTTTTTAAGTTCCAAAGGAGAGGAATATGAAGAAATCAAGGATGGATCAGAGCTCAAGCTTGGGGATGCCCCCATGGCACCCCCTCTGAATATCAAGAACCATCAAGAGTCAAAGCTTGGGGATGCCCAAGGCATCCCCTCATCTTCATCGACTATCATAAGGTCGTCTTCGTTGAACTTCGTTTTTATCACTTTACATATTATGTGCTATGCTTGGAGCATCTTTTTACTTTCAGTTTTGTTTGTTTGTTTGCTGGTCATATACTTGTTGGATCCTTGATTTGTTTGTGTGGGAGAGAGACATGCTCCACTTTTTCATTTGAATACTCCTTTGCTTCGATTATATCTTGTTGAGTATTCTTAGCTACTATTTGTTTGCTAGCAAGCTCTCGCTTTTAGCTTTTATCTTGTTTAGATATGCTAGTTGTTGATGTCAAACTCTCTTGTTCTTCACTTATATTTGTTAGAGAGTTGCTATGGTTGCTTGGTTAATGTGTTAGAACGGTGAAATGCTATTCATGTGATATTCGAATGAAATGAAATCCTGCATAGTCTTGTAGATCATAGTGTGGATACTTGATGCTTCTCAATTGTTTTGAGATATTAAGATGAATGCTTAAACTGGCTGGTTATTTGCGTGGAATTGATTAGTAAAGAAATACTGTTGAAAACTTGAAACTATGTGGTGTTTCATAGTTGTTAATTCTTTAAGCTAATCTTTCCATCAAAAGAATTGTTTGGTCAACATTAGAGACGGTGTGGAGCTTTTATGGTTATAATCGATAAATGTCTTATGCTACTCTGTTACCGGTTAATTTAGATGTTTACTTCAAATAGACAAATACCTTCTCTGCTAAGCCAAAAAAAAATTGTACTGAGTGTATGGTTTGCTCGTGCATCCAAATCCCAAAGCCAAACTATCTTGCCAGCTGAGTCCACCATATCTACCTATGCATGGTATTTCCTGCCATTCCAAGTAAATTTGTCATGTGCTATCTTTAAAAATTCAAAATACTCCTTTTTGTGCCCCTGTTTTTAAGCTCATGAGGGAGCAGTAGGAGCTATATATAACTTGTGACGAGCAAGGTCATTTCCCCCCTTTCACCCGGTGTCGATGGATTCAGTGGCGAATCCAGGATGACAATGGAGGGTGGGCTCAAAACAGGCACTAAGCAAAATATTGAAAGTAAAATTGAAATAAGACCATACGGCATTGTATCTTTTGTGTATTGGATGCGTAATCGAGAAAAAACACGACATAACTTGCTAGTTAAAAAACACATCTCAAGAGTAGAAATTTATGACAATCTGTCAAGTGTCAACCTCTTGTGAGTAGTTATATGTATATCCGGAATACACAGAAGACGGACTATGACACTCAAGTAAGAAAGATTATTGATGCTACATTAAACAATTAGTTATTGTGTTAGACTTAAATAAATGAAAAACACCGTCACTGCATTGCTCATATACATAAATTAGACAATATAAACAATATACCTTTTTTGCATTAGACACGATTAAAATAGCAGATTGTCTACTAATTGCAACAGACTCACAGGTCCTTTTTTATTGGAGAAAGCTACGAAGACTAATGGAACAAATAACAGAAATACATGTTTTAGGGAAAAAAATAACGGTACACATGGACCCATTGGGCATAAGTCCTTGCATACCAGTTCGCATGTGTTGAAAAGCCCATGACCGTAGCCCATGAAGTTTGCTGGTCGTTTTCTTCTCCAGACGAACATGAGGTACAGTCGTACAGAGGCAATTCTAATGGCGCCGCCACTGGTTAGCAAGAAAGGAGGTGCCTAGCTAAAGATATTCCGATGAAAACAGAGGGTAGGCTCGAGCCTGTCGAAGCCTGGCTGGTAGATTCGCCCCTGGATGGATTACGTCTTCACTTGAATCAACCCGAGAGCAGCTTAAGCAAAATATAAATATAACTCACCATTCTCCTCCGCGCAATGCAAATCTGAGAAATCAACTCAAACATTAGACAGTGGTGAAACCAAGGAGAAAGAAGAGCGTACTCGCTCCTCTAAAAACCAGCTGCTCTCACAAGTCTAAAAGTCTTGCTTGTTATGGGGGACTAGATAGCTTTTCTGTTGTGAAGTTGTTGACGAAAGCATGCATGTCTCAAAATTGTTTTACTTCTGTTTCATAAAAAAAAGCTCTAGCACATGACTAATCCCTGCTTCCCTCTGCGAAGGGCCTTTCTTTTACTTTTAATGTTGAGTCAGTTTTCCTCTTCCTTCTATCTCCACCAAAGCAAACATCTAGCATTGACCCTGAGTATCATTGATCATACTGCATTGTCAGATTAAACATGAATCTTTATATTGACTTTACCGTTGGAAGTTGAAGCTTTTTGCTAAAACTTGCATCTTCTTTGTTTTGATTCTCAAACACTTTTGTCATGGAATTGTTAACTTTGAGAATTAATCAAATATGTGGATCACATTGCTTTCATGTCTTTAACGTACTATTTATGAAAGGTTTTGCTTGAATGATTCAACTTGGTTATTCATTGCTTTCTTGCTATCAACTATAGACAATTGTTTTGTATCACTTCATTCACATCCTATGTTGTACATTACTATCTTAATCATGTTTGTGTTGGTTGCATGTCTCATCAAAAATTATTTTGTTATCACTTACCTACTCGAGGACGAGTAGGAGTTAAGCTTGGGATGCTGATACGTCTCAAATGTATCTATAATTTTTTAGTGATCCATGCTAGTTTTGTAATGTTGTCACATGTTTTTAATATCATATTACATCATTTTTATGCATTTTGTCGGACTAACCTATTGACAAGATGCCCAGTGCCAGTTCCCTGTTTTTGTGCTGTTTTTGTTGCAGAAATTTACTTCTGGAAATATTCTCGGAATTGGATGAAAATTTACGGAGATTTTTTATTGAAGAAATGAGGAAGGGAGCCAGAAGGGCGACTCCAGGGGACCCACACAGGACAGGGGCGGCCCCTGCCATGGCCTAGGGCCCACCTGTGGGTGGGACCCACCCCTGCCCTGTGGGGCACCCCTCGGCCGCCTCCGACTATCGAGGGATTAACTCGACAGTGCCCCTCCTTGAGGGACTTGGGTTTATCGAGAACTTCATGACGTGGGTGACACCGGCGGCTAACAAGGAAGACAGGGAATCACCGGAGTTCGGATCCCCGGTGAGGTAAAGCGATCTGTATTCTCTTGCTGAATTCTTTGTGTGTTACAAGGTTGCCGTAAGGGCTATGGTGGCGATGCGATCTCTAGATACCTCTACCCGGCGGCTCCTCCCAGCCTTTATAATAGGCTGGGTCTCGGGTATCCGCATCCGGGTAGGTTACAAGGTGTAGAGCGTAACCCTAACCCTAATTTGGCCCAACAAGGGACCTTGCGCTGCCCTTTTCATGGGCCTGGGCCTTCTTCCAGATGTGCTTGCTGACGAGCCTTTCGAGTAATGGCTACTGGGTACCCGACAGGGACCCGATGTCCATAACCATGTCACCGACGCCTATAAAATCACATCCGACGCAAAAACCCTAACCCCCGAAGGATTTTCCCAAATACGCAACAGAGCTCCGCCGCCATCGCCGACAAGTTTCGGGGGTTCAGAAGGTCCTGTTCCGGCACCCTACCGGGACGGGGATCGACCGCCGGGGCCATCTCCATCAACACCGCTGCTTCCCGCGATGAGGAGGGAGTAGTCCCTGATGCATCCAAAATGCATCCACTTTTCCAAGCACTTTTCCTCATAATTTGCTCCGAGATCCTTCCATATTCGAATAAAACTGCTGTTTCTGATGTCGTTTTTAGCAAAGTCTCTCCCCTGGCTATTTTTGCAGGAAATAAAATCGGGGAAAAATACCACGTCACTTTTTATGAAAAAGAGGAAAGATGGACACAAGATGGACACGAGGGGGTGCCGGAGGGCCAAAAGGGGTGGCCCCACACGGCCCATGTACCTGGCCGCGTGGGCCCCTCCCAAATGGGCCTCGGGCACCGTCTCGCCTCCGGTCTTCGACGTATGCCTTCA
Organism: Puccinellia tenuiflora; assembly: GCA_012064385.1. Classification (NCBI taxonomy): domain Eukaryota; kingdom Viridiplantae; phylum Streptophyta; class Magnoliopsida; order Poales; family Poaceae; genus Puccinellia; species Puccinellia tenuiflora. The sequence continues at coordinate 20,572 of QRDG01000784.1, read as the reverse complement.
TATATGAGAAAAAACACTTGCCCTAGGGGGAGGAGCTTTCGCGAAACACACCGCCGCCACCATCACGATCTTCGTTTCGGGGGACAGATCGATCCAGGATTTCTTCTCCGGTGGAGGGATCCGGAGGCCGTCTTCACCGCCATCTTCACCGCCTTCATCTCCATCAACCATGAGCTCCCTCACCATCACCATGTGTGAGTAGTTTGCTGTAGGCATGTGAGGTGGATGGGGATTGGATGAGATTGATCATGTAATGCTACCCGTTGCTCGATAATCTTAGGGTTTATCTTGAGGATGCTTTTGTATTGTGTTGATGCACTTATGATATGTTTAATGCTTGCTACTAGGGCCCGAGTGGCATGATTTCAGTACTGAACCTTTTTGCTTCATCATATAATTGAGTTTAGTATTTACCTGCAAAGTGTATCACCTGCTGTTATGTCGAACCTGCGAACCCTAAAAGTGACGTTTGGGGAAAACAAGGGGGAGATGTTCTAGTTTGAGGATCCTATGTGTTCATGGAGTGTTAATGCATTGTACCGGTCTTCACGAAAGGGTAGACCTTAATTACCTGTAGTTCCAAGTTGGCCCTGGTGAAATGGGCAGGTAGGGCAATAGATGTTGTGCAAATTCTCTTTGTTAGTGTGCATAACTATTTAAGGAACACATACCTACATATATCGGAGTTAGAGAAAAATCCCCATTGCTAGCTTTATTTTATTATATGATCAATCTCACTCATGCAACGCCCCGCTGTCACCTCATGCCTACGTTTTTAATCTCTGAGTTACACTTTCACTTTTCCGGTGAAAACTAGGAAATACTTGTTACTACTGCTGTTTTATTTCTGCTCGCTTGAATCCTTTACTGCCATCACTACTACTGCTGCAAGTTATTGATATACAGGTGTGGTTGAGAGTGACGCCTCAATTGCTAAAGTCTTATTGATATTCTTGTGTTCCCATCGTGTCGAACTATAAATTTGGGGTAATACTTCCCAACGAAGACTTCAGCGATCCCCTATACTTGTGGGCATCAGTCCCTCACCGGGGATGAGGCTTATACAAGTAGCTATGTGGTTATCTCTCTCTCCCATGATGTGATCTTCGTTGTGATCATGAGCTTTGTTAGTATAGTTGAGTACATGATGTTTCCCTATGTGTAATGGATATGATTTTGCTCAAGTGATGTTATTTAGTCCAATTTCCGGAGTCACCATTGTGATCACGGTATCTCGGTGACAGTGTGGGTGCCGTGTGTGACTCTATGGATAATAGATTGGAAGGATCTTCATCATGAGTTTGTTCTTTATTATTGTTGGATTGAATAGATCATGAGGTTTCTTGATGCTTGTGTTATTGAAGAAAGAGACTATTCAAGAAATATGTTGTGGTGTTTGTTAGTACTATCTTTGGATGCGGATAGTGACAGCATGAAGTGTCCATAGATGTGGAATACGAAATTTAAGGTGTGCTTTTCGTAGCCCTACACAATTCTCATCATATTTGATCCACAACAGAATTATCTCCGAGTAACGTCTACCATGCATGTATTTTTGTGGGAACTATTATGTGTTTAATTATGTTAATGATGTTGAGAGTAGTCACTAGTGAAAGTATGAAGCCTAGGCCTTGTTTCCAAGCATTGATACACCGTTTTTTAGTCACTTTTGTCACTTGTTTGCTTGCTGCCATTTTTATTACAGAATTACAAAATCACCTTTTACCATCCATATCACTTGCATTTTACCATCTCTTCGCCAAAATAGTGGACCTATACAACTGACAATTGTATTAGGTGTGTTGGGGACATAAGAGCGCTCAGCGCAGGAAAGGTTGAGCAGGAAGCATCGAGTTGTTGGAGCCTTGATGAGAAACTGGTCTGCTTCGAAAACGGAGTTTGTGGGCGAAAGTTATTCAGTTTCAGGATCTGCTGTTTTTCTCTAGGCAGTAGTACCGCTGTACTTGCCGGTAGTACCGGCCGGATGGCCGGTAGTACCGAGCCTAGTACCGAGGCTACTTCCGCTTAAAAAATTTCGGTACTGGATCCTCGTGTTTTTACTGGAAGTTTGCCCGGAAGTGGGAGTGGTAGTACCGGGTCAATCGGTACTACCGGTCCATTTCCCGGTAGTACCGGCCCTGCTGGTTTTCGCAGCTTGCCGTTGGTAGGCTGTTTTTGGGTGGGCCGGAATTACCGCCCTTTCGGCCGGTACTACCGGCCCTGCGGGTTTTTGTTCGGTAGAGAGCCGTTGGAGGGCAGTTCTGCGTGGGGCGGTAGCACCGCCCTTTGGGATGGTACTAACGGCCCTGCGGTTTTTTTTCTTCGCTGGAGTGTGCCGTTGGGCGCAGGTTTGCATAGGGCGGTAGTACCGCCTTTTGGGCCGGTACTACCGGCCCTGCGCAAATTTGTGCCCAACGGCCAGATTTTTTCAGGGAACCTTTTTAAAGGGGGCTTTCTTCCCCAATGTTTTTTTGAACCTCTTGAGCTCACTTTTTCTCTCTCACCTTCATTGTTGCAAAATCTTGTGAGCTTGATTTCTCCATTTCCCTCCAATGATTCTTGCCCATTTTTAGGGAAACAAGAGAGGAGATCTAGATCTACCATTACACCAATCCATTCCTCCTCTAAGTGAGGGGAACCTAGTAGATCTAGATTTTGAAGTTCATTTGTGGTTCTCCTCTTTGTTCTTCCTCTTAAATCCCTCCATAGCATTAGTTGCTTTGGTTGGATTTCGGGGAGAAGGACTTGACCACTTGGTGTGTTCTTGCCTTTTGCATTTGTTGTATCGGGTTGTGCTCTCCACGAAGATTCGTGGGATCGAAGTTGAGAAGCTTGTTACTCTTGGGTGCATTGTGTTCCCAAGAGCTTGTGCCTCTTGGGTGCATTGTGTACCCTAGACGGTTGGTGTGCCGCGAAGCCTTCGAGTTGTGAAGCTTCGGCAAGATTTGGGAGCCCCCAATTGAGTTGTGGGTGTGTGCCCCAAGAACGCTGTAAAAGCTCCGGATTCCGCCTTGAAGGATTCCGATAGTGGAAGGTGAACCAAACCCTTGGGTGCGATTCATCGGAGAATAGGGTGAGGCCTTTGTGGCATCCTGAGTAGGCCTCTTGTGGCGAGCTCACACCCCTCCAACGAGACATACTCACTTAACAAGGAGGAACTCGGGAATACATCCTCGTCTCCGCGTGCCTCTGTTATTTCTATACCCGAGCTTTTTACTTAACAAAATCACCTTTTACCATCCATATCACTTGCATTTTACCATCTCTTCGCCAAAATAGTGGACCTATACAACTGACAATTGTATTAGGTGTGTTGGGGACATAAGAGACTTCTTGTATCTTAATTGCAGGGTTGCTTGAGAGGGATATCTTTGACCTCTACCTCCCGTGGATTCGATAAACCTTCGGTTACTCACTTAAGGGAAATTTGCCGCTGTCCTACAAACCTCTGCGCTTGGAGGCCCAACAAGTCTATAAGAATAGAAGCGTGTAGTAGACATCAGGGGGAAGAGGGGCTGCATATATATAGGGCCAGACCTTTTGTCCCGCTTGAGATACAAACCGGGACAAATGGGGGGGCACCTGCCCGCAGCGGGCTGCAGACCCCTTTTGTCCCGGTTTGTATATAAAACCGGGATAAATGGGCCCTAACGAACCGGGACAAAAGGGGGGGGAGGTCACCGCCGGTTTCGGGGCGACGTGGCCGGACCTTTAGTCGCGGGTTGAGACACGGTCGCGACTAAAGGCCCGGGCGAAAGGCATGTTTTCTACTAGTGATTGTTTTTTTTTATGCATGACGGTGTAATGGTATTATTAGCGATTGTCGCCGCATGAGAGGGACTTAAAAGTATCTTCATACGCTATTACGTATTTTGTCTGGCTATCTTCAACATCTAAGCGGATTCAATATAGAGACCGGTTCAAACATCCTCTATCTATCGGTTTGGTATAACAGTGATTATAGTTGTGCGAAGGAACGACTATGGTTTGGTCAAAATATCCACCACTTGGTCTCGAGAGGAGATGAGTCTCATGTCAACTCAACATCTTTTGTGCGACTCTCTTGTGAGCAGTCATGGAGGCTTTCCTAATCGAGACCTAGGGACATGGCCGTCCCTGGGGCAGGGCAAGAAGGGCGACACCCCAGGGCCCAGCCCAATGGTAGGCCCATATCTAGAGCAGGTGTATGTGTTGCACACTAGTGCACATGCCATTAGAAGGCAGCAATAGGGCCCATCTTTTCGGTTCGCCCGTGGGCCCCCAGAAAGTTAGGACTGGGCTAGGGATTGATGGAGTCTTCCGGAAATCGAGACGGGAGCCACGACAAGGAGGCCCATCATCAATTCCACGCAGCGGAAGGCGCCATGCGGCCTAGGCTCCCCCTGTCCAATTTACAGTATATGCTATAGGCCTAGGTTGAATGTTTGGTCCCTACGAGGCCGCACGGGTCGCACTCCTGTGGGCCCGCCCCAAAGTTGTTGATAAAACTATCACATTTTGTAATCCAGCTTCACTTGATGTTGACGGCTAGGGTAAAAAATCTAGAGGCACTTTCAGTTTGTAACAATCCGAAATCATGCATAGCTTTGCAAAACACTTTCAACGAGAGAGTGTCTTCCATGCACATTGTCGTGTAGTGTCCCCGATTCTAGGTTAACCCTGAACAAAAGTTGAACCAAAGGGAGGTGCGCTACAAGATCATTGCATGGGGGTTACTTTCCCCTTGAGTTTGGTGATGCTGACAACTTGACAAAGTGAGGAGACAATAGTGGGGTCATGGAAAGTTAAGTATGGGTCAGATAGGGAGGGTGGGCGACGCAAGAAGAGGTGAGGTGACTTATGATGGGCGGCGTTGGAAGGTGAGGAGAACAAGCTCGAGTGAACAGGGGAGCGAGCGAGAAGGGGTACACGTACCAAATTTTTAGCGAACTCGAGGGTGTAGGTTACAATTTTAAGGAGGAAGGCTTTTGCTAGGCCGTCAGACGGCCGGAAAGTTACTTTGGAACCCGGGCTCCAGGGAGCCCGGTTTTTCAAAAAAAAGAAATCGACATTTCCAAGCTTCAAAAAATCATGAAATTTTTTCTACATGTTGACAATGACATATTGCATGGCTGTGAAAATTTTCAACCCGAATATTTTGTATTCCGCCCTACACAAAAAAGACAAATCTGAATTTTTTTGAACTGCGAACTGTTCACATCTCAGATCCAGAAATTTGTCATTTTTATGTAGGGCGAAATACAAAATATTTCGGGTTAAAATTTTACACAGCGGTAGAAATAGTCATGATCTACGTCTACGATTTTTTTCACATTTTTTTGAAACACAAAAATGTGGTTTTCAAATTTTTAAAATACCGGGCTCCATGGAGTCCGGGAGCCAAAACACCGCACTCGTCAGACGGCTCAATATTGTGGGTCAATTCAAATAACAAATGCAAAGACAAACCAAATAGTAGAATTCGGGATTTCAGGCTAGTGGAATGCCAATACGGAATTCAAGACTCAATGTAGGGCCTAAATGCATCTCTTGTGTTGTTTTGCCTCCAACTCACATTTACCTGGAAATATACTGCCTTTTGCATTGTGATGATAACTAACTTATTCTTCATCGAAAGAAACCGTTAATAGTCATTAACTAGAAGGAGAAATGAAGAAAATGGCTCAAGTGAAATGGGTGCGAGGAATAAATAGAAATTGAAGACCCTGTTATTCATGGGTGTGTAAAAATGGGCGACTGGAAATATATAAGGTAAACATTAAAATGCCTACCAACTTATAATTTCTAAAGAATTTTATTTGTGCTAAATTTTTTTTGATTGAACAATAGGAAAAAACGAAGTAGTCTTGCCATGAAGTTTGAAGTTTTAATGGATAAGAAGTTTCTTCTAAAATTGCAGTGCACACAGCATGAAATTGTTAGAAAAAAAGATTTTATCGGATCCAATCTCACAAATTAAAATACGAGCATATGAAAATTCCTAACAATTTCAGTTCTCCAATTATCTACGAAAATCCTTGGAATAAAACAGTCTGTGGTCCATCGATTTAAAAATAACGGAGAGACCTAGAAGTAGCAATTTGCATCAGCCTGGGCCATTTTATAGGTAAATAAAAAAGCTGTCTAGGAACATCTGTTGGCATCTCGTTTACACAGGCTGACCTCCTGACCCCACCAACCAGAGCCTTTCCCGCGCGAAACTCGCCCGCCAAAACAAAAGAGCGCGCCAAAGCCAACAGACACAAGCAACAGGAAAAGATCCGCGGAAGAGAGAGGGAGAGCGCAAATCGTCTGGATCCGATCCATGGACGCGGCGATGGAGGACGCGGAGGCGAAACCCGGACGGGGATGGGACGGTGGCGAAGGCGGGGCTGACGCGGTGCTGGGCCTCGCCGGCGCCGGCGCCTCGCTCTCCGTGTGCTACCACCAGGAGTTCGGCCCCCCACGACGACCTAATCCTCCTCGAGGCCGCCGACGACCTCCTCCCCGACCTCCTGCAGGGCCGGTAAGCCCCTCTCCTCGACTGCCCTGCTTTCGATTTAACTATTCGTTAGAAGTTAGATCCGCTGCTCTTTATTCAGACTTCAGATCCTTGATTAGGACCATGAACTGTTGAATCCCTAGACCAATCGATGTAATACTTAGATCGGATTTGATTCTTTGTATGCCTTCCATAAGACAAATGAGCACACCACGAGCAGTGGAAAAGGGCATCACCATTAGGATTTGAAAAAAACTTAGGTTGCTGATTGTTCTTGACACGAACCTGATGCTGGCCAAATAGACAGTGAACACCTGCCGCAGATATATTGTTATCGCAGAATTAGTTCAGATGCAATTGAGAAACATTACCTGCTATACTACTGTTCTACTGCAGGAAAACATTGTGTTTCCACCCATGAGAAATTTTGACGAAGAGTTCTCTTGATACAGGGTGACTGTACGGGGCCGCCCTGAAGAAGAAGCTGTTCTCTGCACGCCTTCGGCGACCTACGCCATGAAGTTCGTGGGCACATCGAACTCTATGTTCCTAATACCGCCCGGCGAAGCAGTTGCTCCGAGCTTAAGACCAGACCATGCCAATGAGGATTCTACTACCACATCTGATGCTGCCGCTTCTATCATCAAAGTAGCGCCAGGGAGCATCGAGTTGGTCCGAACCGCTCCACGGCTCGACAAGTTAAGGAGCCTTCTCAGGGAGAGGCCCTATGTGCTTGACGAGGATCTTGGAGGTGGCTCCGAGCATAAGAAGGGGCTGTACACGTGGGAAGACCTCTGCGTGCTTATTCAGGCCAGCGACAGCGAGCTGCTAGACGGGCTGAATGCCCTCTCGGCAGTTGAGATCGATGGGTTCTGGAGGACTGTTGATGTCAATTCTGTGAACACGGTTCTGGACATGATTCTGCACAACTCCGTGCTGCATGATTGGCTGTTAAATGCCATGCCAGAAAATGCTGTGCTATCTGTCATGGAGTCTGATGGTTTTTACGCGTAAGATTGTAGCCCACTGCCTCAACAGATTCGGCACAAAGGTTGAGCAGGAAGCATCGAGTTGTTGGAGCCTTGATGAGAAACTGGTCTGCTTGCAATTTGCCCGAAGAGCGCTCAGCGCAGGAAAGATGAAGCTCAACAGCTTCTTGGATAAATGGGAACGGAGCATTCCTTCAGGAATGCATGCAGATCTTCAGATGCTCGAAGGGGAAGTGCTCTATGAGAAGCTTGGGGCTGAGACCTGGGTGCATGCTTTCAGGGTTGCCGATCTGCCAATGTCGCCAGCTGAGAGGTTTGCCGCATTATTCCGGGAGCGGCCAAGGTGGGAATGGAAAGACCTGCAGCCCTACATCAGGTATAATCTATCACAGCAGTTTTTGTTCTTCTGTAGTTGTATTCTTGAACACACCTAAGATTTCTATAGAAGATTTCTCATGCAAATATCTTTCTTCCTCTATGATTTAGGGACTTGCGCATACCTGGTGCGTCTTCGGAAGGATTGCTTATCAAGTATGCCAGGAGAACACAACCAAGTGCTGACGCTGAGCCTATTTTCACTGCTAGATGATTAACCTATCCTGGTACATTGATGTCTTGGTTCTGGCTCTTGCTGCTGCTGCTGCTGGTGTTGCTGCAGTTGAGACATGGTTTTGATCTGGATAAATTGTCGACAACAGAAGGTTGCTGCGAGACTGCATTTCGAGCATGCTACATATCGGCGATGACACAAGAAGATTTCTTGTGCCATACAGAGTGGCTGATGCTGCTTCGGGTGCAGACAATCAAGTCACCTGAATTTGTTTTCAGTTTCGCTTAGAGATGCAATAGATGCAATATCTGAACATGGGTGCACTGCAAACCTGTCGTGCATTTACAATATATAATATCCTGTATTTGAACATGTGACGTTAGTCCTAGCTAGTCATGATTTCAGAAGCTGTCTTAATGAACTTGTGGTTTCATAACGAATATCAGAGAAAGACATCGTAGCCTGGTATGCCAAGATTGAAATTGCTGCTGCTGAACCTATGGTGCTGCAGCAGACCATTGCTGTGGAAGTCCGTTAAGGCCTTGCCCTGAACATCAGGCTATCCGCTGTCAGCACTTTGCTAAGTATTTAGCAAGAGTTCACATGAACTGTTCAAAATGCGGCCTGGCATTTGAAGATGTTTTGAGATTGTAAACATGCTTTATCCCTGAATCCAACTTTTTTTTTTTGAAAGTCCAGTTTTTCCCTTTCTATAGTGTTGTGAGAAACAAGCAAAAACCTTTCCTGTTACAATTTTTTTTGAGGGAACCCTTCCTGTAACATTTGGCACAAAAAGAGGGCCCGACTAGAAAGAAGCCCATGGGCTGGATACTCGGACCGAAGCCCATCCGTAACAAAAACAAGAGGCCCGATCCGACCGCACCTCATGTCTCGTCCTCCTCTTTAGGCTTGGGTTGGAGAACCCGTCTCGTCTTCGCTCGCGCGTCCGGCAGAAACCCTAGCTCGTATAAACCTCGTCTCGCCGGAGAGGCAGCAGTAGACGCCGGCAGGCCCGGCCAGTCGCCATGGACGCGATGCGGAAGCAGCTGGACGTGCTCATGGGGGCCAACCGCAACGGCGACGTGCGGGAGGTCAACCGCAAGTACTTCGACCGCGACGTCTGCCGCCTCTTCCTCGCCGGCCTCTGCCCCCACGACCTCTTCCAGCTCACGGTACGCAACACCCACCCCTTCCCTTCCCTCACCCTCCCGTGCCCGTACTCCTCCTCCCGTGCCGATTTTGGTGGGGGGAGCGGTTGCGGTTGGGCTGGCCGCAGTAGATTAGGTTTCGAATCGAAGCGGAGAAGAGACCCCGGGAAAATTGTTTTCTGTAGGATTTCTTCCCTGCCGAAAACCACGGTGTATGGCGTGCGTTCTACTTTGAGATATCTGAGTAGTTTTCCCTTTGTGATGCTTCGATCTGACAGTCTAATTTCGCTTGTGGCAGAAAATGGATCTCGGACCTTGCCCCAAGGTCCACTCGCTTCAGCTGCGGAAAGAGTATCCTTCATTTCATTTACCCCGTTACACAGCATGGGCATGTCACCCTTCAGTAGTTTTTTTCTTCTCGCACTTGTACTACTGTTTGTCGGTTGCCTTCCTGAGCTGTTGGTAGTTATGAGGAAGTAAAAGCGAAGGGGTCGGAGAACTTCGATAGGGAACTCGAGGATATGATAGATAGGCTCATCGTGGAGTGCGAGCGCAAGATCCAGAGGGCGCTCAAACGTCTCGCCGACGAGGATGCCAAGGCTGCAATCGCAATATCCGTGTCCGAGGTTACTCAGGTTTTTGCCCGCCTGTGTCTATTAAAGCACATCTTTTAGTGAGAGGGCTAAGTGCTTCAGATAAATCTATTGTGTTCTTGTTAATGTTTGCAGGATGAAGAGGTTGCGAAGCTGTCAAAGGAAATAAAGGAGAAAATGAAAGAAGTCGAAACCTTCGGTAACGTCACCTCATTCATATTTTGCCTAATTGGTTTCCGTATTTCTGTTCGCAGCTGTCCAGCGGGTTGATCGATGTAAATGCATACTGATAATTTCATTCGGCATAACATAGCAGCCCATTAGAATTGTAGAAGTCCTTTTAAAGAACCATCAATATTTGCCTGCTGGATTGAAGATAGTTTAAACTGTTCAAAGCGTCAACTTATTGCAGTTATAGATGTATTCGGGGATGGTTTTTGTGACTGCTACTGTATCTCTCTTAAGGATTAACTAAAATGTTGAACACTCTTCACCAGATGAAATATGCAACTACATTAACAAAATATACTCTGTTCTAATATTCTTGAACAGTACTATGGATGGAAGATGGGATAATTTGTCTCTCACCATAGTTTTCATTAACTCAGGAGCTGAGCACCGGTGATCTAGCTAATTATCTGGTTTCTTTATTGAGAGCCAACAACATAGGATAGGAAAACGTAGTAGGAGGAAATACATTTACTAAATGTTTCTTCTTTTGAACTTGCGCCAAACAGATTATGAAGGGCAAACTGATGATAAAATCAAGGCCATGGAAGTGGTGGAAGAATTAAGATCTAAAAGGGCGGACATGCAGGTATTGCTTTGGAGTTTTGAATCTGAGTTCTTAGTTCATGTAAATCTTAGGTTAAGAGGACATGTTACTGAATAAGTAATGCTTTAGTTTTAATATCATAGGTTGTTTTTCCTACTTCATTGCAGGCTACCCTCTTGCTTGATGCCTTCAACAAGGACCGAGCTTCAATACCTCAGCCTAATCCAACTCCTCAAGTCGCACCACTACTACCACCTCCTCCTCCTGATGCTCGTACACAAGAACTGATTAATGAAAAGCTAAGTAAAGCTGAAGCCCTTGGTATGTTTCACACCTTTTTTTGTTTACAAAGCATATATAGCACCCCCCCCCCCTTTTGTAAAAGCATATATTTGTGTGATGATCATTACCAAGATACTTAAATTTTTTCCAGTACCTGCTAGATTTGAATTCACCCACTCAATTAGTTGATTACTATATACAGGAATAAGATATTTCGTAAGCATATGTGCTGAAAATTTACTTTGATATATTTTATGTTCCTAAAGGTCAGAAACTAACAAAGTAACTCTTATTGGGGAGAACCATGAACCTATATAGCTTTTAGTTATTTTTTGTCGGGACCGTTTAGGTGTGACTAAAAACTTTTTGACAACCAGTGTCTGTCGGGATCAAAGATTAGTTTTGTGGCATTATATAGATCTTTACTTATTGGTTCATTGCACATCTGTGTCTTTAGTAGCCTGGACACTTATATTTTTGTGGATAATTTATTCACTATGTATGTACATGCTAAGCAGGAAAAAGTATAAGCATTTTGATATTTTTATGTTTGTCCTTTTGGTAGGTGAACAAGGGATGGTAGACGAAGCACAGAAAGCTTTAGAAGAAGTAGAAGCTCTCAAAAAGGTAGCTGTAGCCATCATTATCTAACTTTACGATGTCCAGCTTTTAAGCAGTCAGTTCTTGTAGGTTAATTTATTTATTTTCAGCACCACCTCTGCAGACATATGATACAGATACCTTGGCATTGTTAGGTCACCGATACTTTGATTCTTTTCTTTGCTTTGTATGAACCATGACTGATGTCTTGTTTTGTTGACTTTATCACCAGCTGGCGGCATCACGGCAGGAGCCACCTTCTGATCCTTCTAAATTCACTGTTGCTGATGTTCGAATTGTGAGTTATGAAGGGCCACTTCTTATTTCTCATTCATCTAATGACATTAATTTACACATCACTAACGCACTAGCCTTTTCTGCTAAGGTCCTTTGATGATTGTTTAGTTGTAGCATTTGCTAGGTTTTCGTACAGCCTAGAGAGATGGTTTCAACATTAGTAGTTTCTTTGATTTCTAGGATTGTTCCAGTCTTCTGACTTAGTATTTTTCGCCAAGTCTTACATGCAATGTTTTTTCCGACCTTAGTTTTTATGCGATTATACCCTATAATCTGGAATAGTATGAAAAAGCTTGTATTTAGTGTAAGTTCAAATTTCAGATAAATTTGATCCTATATTATACTACTATAATTCGTTTTATGTCTCAGTTTAAACTCTTAAGTGACAGCTCGACTTTTGTACTTGCGTGCTTCCCAAATTAATGTGCTAGCGAGTAATGAAATATGAAGCAGTATGAAGTTGTTGATTGGTGTTCCACAAGTGACTGTACTTGCACTTGTGTAACAGTATTGTCTGAATAAGTGACTAAGTATATTATGATATTGGACTACATATATAGCTACAATTTTCTGTGGTAATGCTTTCCTGTATTATTTATAGTCTCTTCCACACTATTACAACTTTTAAACTAATCTTTTCGTTATTCATGGTTTAATTTTTGTTGTTATACAACATACTTTATTCAATGAGTGCTACCTTTGCGTGTTGTATTTTTTGAAATTGATGAGCCTGTTCTTGTGTGCTGTAACTGGTATTGATATAGATGCATTATGAATGTGTGCATTCTTGATATTCTTGAACGCTGTAAATTAAGAATGACATCATATGTAATGCGCTCTAAGAATTTGGTTGCGGAATGGTCTGCACTATTTCCTAGGGTTATGTATTCTTCTCCTTGCAGAAGTATCATATTATTTATATCTGAGCATCTCCAACTAATGCTCATATGTGCCCAGCATTGCTCATTGTATTCTCTATCCACTCTGTAGACTGATCAGAAGCTGCGCCTCTGTGATATATGTGGAGCATTTCTGAGTGTCTATGACAAGTAATACTTTTAGCTCCCATGTTCTTGTGTGATCTGAATTGTACCTTTAAGATGTAAATGTATCTCATGTCTTATTGTATACAGTGATCGACGTCTTGCTGACCATTTTGGAGGGAAGCTACACTTGGGCTATATGCTGATTCGTGAGAAACTGAAAGAACTCCAGGTACATTCTTGCATGCCTGAAACTTGGGAGTGATTGATCTAAGTTTAGTGTTTCAGATACTGTCACCTGAAATGCACAAACACATTAAAACCAAGAATCCACACGGTTGTTAAGACTTACATTTTGTTTTGTCAAGTTCATTCTAAGTTTGTTAAGGTGCAAATTTTGAACATCTTTATCAGGTGCTGAATATAATGTCCCATTTTCTGCTTTAAAGAGTTACTCTGTTTTGGGCCTTTTGGTATCTGTGAGTTTTCTTATCTCAAGGAAGAGCCTCCAGGTTCTTGCCTTCTCTATATGTTATTTTATCTCACATTGGAGGGCGCCATGGTTGTTACGATAGTCATTACAGGAGTTAGTCAGCGTTGCATAAGTGGAATCTCATGTGACAATCATCCTCGTTCCCATGGCAACAACAGCTGCCACTGTATGTTGAGAAATGTAAGCATAGGAGTGAGCAGACCATGGTATGGAGAATCATGTTTACTTAATTGCGTCAACTTTCTCATATATACTCAGCTTAGTATTATGTTGATCAGAAGCTGGAGCTTACTTTCTGCTTGGTGATCCATATGCTGTAGAGCTGGTGATAAATAGTACCGGTTTAAGTTACTCTGAAAGCACACCCTTTTGCCATCTTTTCCTGTAAGTTACAACCTGTTCATATGCTGCCTGCTCCACAAATATGTAAGTTGTCATTTGCTGAATTAATGTCAACTGTAATGTATCCCTTGCCTTTCATTACGACACTTCATTATTTTCTCGTCGTTTTAATCAAGCTATCCCCACTTGGTAAGTTTGTCTATTTTTGTGAAAACATAACATTTTAAAACAATGTCATATTCCCTTCCAGGAGGACAGGAACAAAAGAAGGACCGAGAAATCTGAAGATGACAGACGGTAATGATCTTTCCCATTGTCTTATTTTAGGCTAGTATAAACAACATAATCTGAAAGTATGTATTTGGTTTCCCAGATCAAGAGAACCCAGCAAGGACCGCAACGGGCGGGCATCCAGGGATAGAGATGCAGAAAGGAAGGACAGGGTTGAACCTCGGGAAAGCAGAAGAGACCACGATAGGGATCGTGATAGACGTCATGATAGGGACCGTCGCCATGACCGTGACCGGGATAGAGATTACGACCGCTCCCGTGGCCACGATTCAAGGAGAAGGGAGCGTTCTCGATCCAGGAGCGCGGCAGCAGGTACCACTACGGGTTTTCTTCTGCGTCTAATTTCTCGATCCAGGGAACGTTTTTTATTTCAAGGGATTGATATTACCAGAGGCCAGTCCTGACAGTTGTTTTGAATTTTCAGGCGTCAGGATAGATACTGAATCTGTTGCTCCATGGCTGGCTGATTTTGGGGTACTCTGGTCTTCCTACATGATAGTTTTGGTGCTTTAAGAGATATATATGGCTGAGCCGCGCTTGTACTGGAGAAAGGAAGACTCATTTATACCGTCTTTGTTGCTGGACTGGTGCAGTCGAAACCTTGTGCTTTCTGTATCATTTTGTCTGTGACATAACGTGGTGTACAAGAATATACCGTTTTATTGTATGTTACATACAGTGTGCACAAACCAGTCAAGTTCTTGTTTCTACCATCACTAGATTTTTAGCAGCAATTCAAGCCTCGTTGGGCTCACTTGTCAAACTCATATGTGATGGTATCGAGCTAACTTTCTATAGCTTTCCGTTCAAAAAACTTTATGCAGCTTGTGTATGTTCTCTCATTTGATTCACAGCTGAAAGCATTTTACAATCCAACTCTGATACCCGATTAATCTGTTGGTTTTCTAGCGGCGTCAACGCGTCCCAAATCTAAAACAGTTCAATTCCTCCTGTCTATCTTAACATGATCGTGTTTGCTTGATGGACAGTAGCATGAACTCACGTATGCAAGAAAATTTCTAGAACATAATAAACGCAACAAAGGGTGCAATTTCCTCTCAACAACGGCAAGAGAATCTACGCCCAAGGCAATAGCAGCATTCTCGTATGATATAACCAAAAACCTGAAGCCTTCAGTGCTTTCAGCCCAGTCCAGACGAAACCAACCAATCTTGTACACCTGGTTGTCCTAGTACACCCTCCTCTTGCGGACTTTGAAGCTGGTCGAGCGGATGACGTCGTCATCGGCGTTGAGCTTCAGCTGCATCGCGTCCACCGACTCGGGTTTGGTGAAGTAGGTCCAGAGGAGGTAGATCCCGTCATAGTAGGTGAAGGGCAGCCCTGTCCTGCTGTTCCTCTTCCTGATGCTGTAGGCTAGCGGGATGACCCCCCGGTTGAAGACCTCCACGTACATGGCGCCTCCGGCAACAAGCAGCTGCAAAATACAAAGGAACAGCAGGCACCGGTAAGTAAGCAGTATGAACAACAACAAATTCCATACAATGCAATCGTACAAATTCCAGAGACTGAAAACCAAGCCCCCAGGGTTTGATGGAACGGGTGCATTGATGAAACAGGTGTGCTTATTTGTGTGGATAATGTAGCCATTGTTAGTCATCAAGCTTTGAAGACTGTAACTGTACCGGCCTCGTGCAATGTAGCAATGTCTGCTACGGCACAATTATCGTCAGAGCTGAGATATTATTCTCTAGCCTTTTCTTTACCGACTGATACAACATCTAACTAATAGGCTAATAGGCAGAAACATTAATGATCAAGTGAGCAAGAAGAGGCTATTGTTTCGATTAACCGGTGTGAATATAGATCATGCGCTCAACCCACCCAGTTCATCTTGAACTGGTAGTAAAGATAGATATACCCTTCTCATGCACTACGCTTCACCTTCACCCCAAGTCTTCAGATTAACAAACATCAAACTCTTAAACAAATGCCGTCACATTGGCTACTATCATCAATCATGGGCTCAACCTACCAGCTCATCTTAGATTGGCAAAAATAGATAAAATTTTCATGCACGCAAGCCTTAGGACTAACAAACATCAAACATGCTGAAGATTGGAGCGAACAGTCACCCCAGTCACATTGGAGACAATTCATGTGCAAATTGCAGCGGGATTGGTGCCGGCGATCGACTTGTAGCTTAGCTAAACGATTCAAGGGACACGGCGTCACATTGGCTTACTGCTACGCTGTGTTTTCGTTGCAGGAATGCATGCTGGAATTGCAGGTAGGAGAGGCGATCGAATTGCAGCTAGCTAGCATAGCGTGTTCTCGGCTGGAAGAAGAAAGACAGAATGGCCATGACGAGGTAGGTTTGGTTACCTCCTCGTAGCGCTGGATGAGTGCGAGGCGCTCCTCCTCGGACATGTCGGGGCGGAGCACGACCATGGTCTCGTACTGGCGGAGCCCGGGCGGGCAGGGCGGCATCTCGCGCTCCTCCAGCGCCAGCGCCGCCTCAGAGGCGGACATCCCGAGCCCGCCGCCGAAGCCGGAGGAGGACCCGTCCTCGTCGCCGACCTCCTCGTTGTCGCGGCTGCGGGTGCGGGCCGCGCCGCCGTAGAAGCTCGCGGCGTAGCCCGTGGAGAAGACGCGGCCGCGGAGGGCGCGGGGCGCGGCGGGGGCGGCGATGGTGGGGAGGAGGAGGCGGCGGCGCGCGGGGAAGGGCGGGAGGGTGGTGGCCGAGGAGGAGGAGGAGACGGAGAGCGCCATGGGCGGCGGCATTGGGGGTGGCGCGAGAGAGGAGGGGAGGGGGGCTGTGCCGGAGTGGAGCTTGGGGAAGAGGCCGTGTGCCCGTGGATAGATAAGGAAAGGATAGGGGGCGAGGCCACGACGCAGTGTTACCTGCTGCGCATGATTCAAACGAAATTTAGAGAAAACATAAACCCAGTCGGCTGATTTTTCAAATTTTCATTCAATTTTTTTTTGAACAACTTGAATACAACCTCCGTTCCATATTTAGTTTGCCAAAACGGCTTATAATATGGAACGGAGAGAGTACAATAGTTGCTAAGCTGGCTCACGGTCCAGAGACCAAGATGTACTGTAGTCTGTAGTTGGCACCGACTCAAGAGGAAGGAAAACTTGGCAACTGCTCCAACACAAAAGGAATGTTGACTCCGAGTAGGCGATTAAAACGCTTGGGTCCAGTGTTTTAGTACGAATCCGGAGACTTTCCTAGTTTAGCATATGTGTTGTATTTAGATTCGAACATGTAAAGCGCAGAGACTTGTACGGGAAGACCAACCACTCTATATAATTTAAGGGCGATAGACGATTGTAATATAAGGACACGAGTCCATTCACTCGTATATTTACTTCAATCTATGTTTTTGCCATTAACATTTGTCACTGTTTTTGTTTATCGGCGATTCTGTTACCCTCAGAGAATCGCACGTTGATCGACAACCGAGTTAGAGACGAGCATATCGATATATCTCAGCCAATCGTCGCCACAAACCCTGAGGGAGTTCCTCCGGGTGAAGTGGGGGCGTCTGGTTGAAAACACGTCGGCTAGACTTGAAAGTGCATGGTTGCCCTCATATGTGGTTTTGATAATTAATGATAATCTCTATGGAGTAATGTTTGTATTGAGCTATATTTGTGGGTATGTCCATTTAGTTGCTTGATCTCCATTTGTTGGAGTCAAGGCTAAGGAAAGAAAATTATGTGTTGATCAAGGCTATGTGCGTGTTGATCAACACTCAAACCCAAGTGAAGATATGCCGAAGAGGTGCCTCTCCCATATAGGTGTATGGGGGAGCAACATGTGAATCTTCACCAAGCGAAGCGCAATCAAGAAATGTGGTTCGTCTTGAGTAGATGAAGATCGTCTTCATCGACCTCAAGTGGATTAATGCACAAGGCAAATGTATGATCTTGATTGGGTTTCTATTTTACCGGTCTCATGTTGTTAGTGGAGAGACCGGGTTATATGATAGATAGCCGTCCTATCAAGAGGGGTTCTCGACTGAATATCGTGATCGTATCGTCGTAGAGAGCACAAACCTTTGCATCCATGCAATCATCTTTATTGGTTCTTATTTGTCTTTTATCGTGGTGTGGTCTTGGTGCTTGTCGTGCTTGTCATGACAAGGCTAAGTTCACCGAAACGGTTTTCATATATGTCTTCTATTGCGTTTTCGGTATTAGAGAATTTGCCGGTTCATCCGTGCGGAAGATTTCTCTCTTCTATTTCTTTGCAAAATCTCCATTGCTTGTTTGTCATTTCCAAGTGTAGCATTTTTCTTCCTCTTTCCAACAAAATTGGTTTTACTTCATTCGGACTTCAATTGCAAAAGATACGGCATTTTCGGTTTAAAAAAAAGGAGGTTTAACCTTTCCCCATTTGTTTTTATAATATCTTGTTGCACTATGATGTTTCACTGCATATTCTTGTAGTGCTCATTGTGACGATTCCAACGGGTTCAAGATTATCGAAAACGGAGTTCGTGTGCGAAAGTTATTCAGTTTCAGGATCTGTTGTTTTTCTCTAGGCAGTAGTACCGCTGTACTTGCCGGTAGTACCGGCCGGATGGCCGGTAGTACCGAGCCTAGTACCGAGGCTACTTTCGCTTAAAAAATTTCGGTACTGGATCCTCGTGTTTTTACCGGAAGTTTGCCCGGAAGTGGGCCTGGTAGTACCGGGTCAATCGGTACTACCGGTCCATTTCCCGGTAGTATTGGCCCTGCGGGTTTTCGCAGCTTGCCGTCTATATGCTGTTTTGGGTGGGCCGGAAGTACCGCCCTTTGGGCCGGTACTACCGGCCCTGCGGGTTTTTGTTCGGCAGAGAGCCGTGGAGGGCAGTTCTGCGTGGGGCGGTAGTACCGCCCTTTGGGATGGTACTAACGGCCCTGCGGTTTTTTTTCTTCGCTGGAGTGTGCCGTTGGGCGCAGGTTTGCATAGGGCGGTAGTACCGCCTTTTGGGCCGGTACTACCGGCCCTGCGCAAATTTGTGCCCAACGGCCAGATTTTTTCAGGGAAACCTTTTTAAAGGGGGCTTTCTTCCCCAATGTTTTTTTGAACCTCTTGAGCTCACTTTTTCTCTCTCACCTCCATTGTTGCAAAATCTTGTGAGCTTGATTTCTCCATTCCCTCCAATGATTTTTGCCCATTTTTAGGGAAACAAGAGAGGAGATCTAGATCTACCATTCCACCAATCCATTCCTCCTCTAAGTGAGGGGAACCTAGTAGATCTAGATTTTGAAGTTCCTTTGTGGTTCTCCTCTTTGTTCTTCCTCTTAAATCCCTCCATAGCATTAGTTGCTTTGGTTGGATTTCGGAGAGAAGGACTTGACCACTTGGTGTGTTCTTGCCTTTTGCATTTGTTGTATCGGGTTGTGCTCTCCACGAAGATTCGTGGGATCGAAGTTGAGAAGCTTGTTACTCTTGGGTGCATTGTGTTCCCAAGAGCTTGTGCCTCTTGGGTGCATTGTGTACCCAATACGGTTGGTGTGCCGCGAAGCCTTTGAGTTGTGAAGCTTCGGCAAGATTTGGGAGCCCCCAATTGAGTTATGGGTGTGTGCCCCAAGAACGGTGTAAAAGCTCCAGATTCCTCCTTGAAGGATTCCGATAGTGGAAGGTGAACCAAACCCTTGGGTGCGGTTCATCGGAGAATAGGGTGAGGCCTTTGTGGCATCTTGAGTAGGCCACTTATGGCGAGCTCACACCCCTCCAATGAGACATACTCACTTAACAAGGAGGAACTCGGGAATACATCCTCGTCTCCGCGTGCCTCTTTATTTCTATACCCGAGCTTTTTTACTTATGCAATTTACCTTGTGATAGCCTTCGTGCTTGAAGTTTATATCTTGCTATCACCTTGTTGCTTGCCTGTAACGCCCCGACCCCGGAATTATACAGAGAGGCTATGTTAACAACACCACCATCAATGTATAAAACAAAGATCGAGACTTGTGGAACAGAACTGGCACAAAGCATGACTCTACGACACAAAACATTTATATGGCAACTCATATAACGAGGAGAATACAAATATTACAAGGCAAAAGGATCACAGATCCTACAATTCAACAAGCGGAAGCGAAGTAGCGTTGTCTAATACAACAAGAAGCAAATTATGGCCTAAGAGGCCTACAGATAAACATCACCCAAGCCAGCTTGTTCCACGGTCCCAAGCTGCCACCTGGGAACCCAGACTAGTAGTCGACGTCAACGAAGAACCCACCTAGTTGCTCGGTGTCGTCCTCCTCTGAAATACAAAATCATAGAGGCAAGCAAGAGAGACTGAGTACGATGTACTCGCAAGTTTAGTAGGGCGATATAGGCCCAATGACTGACGGAGGCTCTAAAGCTTTATATGTATTTCTTTTGCATAAAGCTAAATTTTCATAAACCGAAACATAAATGACACAAGGCATTCGTCTACTCAGGATATTTTTATAAACGGGTAAGAGAGTAAACATTTGTCAACTTTGGTTCTCATCGAACCCTTTTGTAACCAACCACTCTCATCTCCACCAAGGCACCCCCTCGAATCACCCTCGAGGAAATGAACCTTTGTCACACGTTGATTATGCAACCTTTAGCTGCCATATCAATTAGGTTAAGATTCTCTATGATCTTATCGTCTATCCCAAGTCGTCCATAACCGTGGACACGGATTTTCGAAAAGATTAACCCTGCAGGGGTGTACTAATTTACCCATCGGTACGTCCGGCTCACCTAGTTGGCCCTCTTCCGGGGAAGGCCGGCGAACGGGCGCGGTTA
>QRDG01000783.1:97342-321757 GCA_012064385.1 Puccinellia tenuiflora | reverse complement strand
ATCGTGTTATTATATGTCGGACTATCCTTCGTTGTTCTTGTGTGCAGGAAGAGGTAAACCGAGTTACCAGCTTAAGGTACACTTATGCCGGATGGGGTCATCTCGGACGGTGGTCCAAGCTCCTTGAGACACGGAGCGAAACAAGGGCGGCGGCGTGCTGCAAGTGGGCGGCGTGCCAAGCCTCGGCCACGCCTCTGACGCGGGCGGCGCGGCACAGTGGCGCTAAGCCTAGGCTTGGGCGTGCTGTCGGGTGCAAGCAGCGACCGTGGCGACCAGCGCTGCCACGGTCTGGGCAGGGCACAGCGGCGCCCGTGCCGGCCGGAGACCAAGGAGTATGGCGCCAGTAGTATTGTTTTACACTGTAACCCTGGGTTTCCCTATATAAGGGGTACCAGGGGCTCCTCTTACAGGGACGATTCACAGGCAATAGGCAGAGACGCTGAGCAAATACTTAGCATTTCCTGGGAGCTAGAGGAGAGCCAGAGGGCTGTTCTGAGACTCGGTTGAGGCTTAGATAGCGCAGTTCTTCGCATACAGCTCGAGGAGCAATCTTGTAACCAGTTGTAATCCACATATAAAGCAAGCAGCAAGCAGGAGTAGGGGTGTTATCTCCTCACGAGAGCCCCGAACCTGGGTAAATCGCGTGTGTGTGTGTGTGTGAGTGTGTGTGTTCGTGTCTGTACGCAGTGCGTGCAAGCCCTCCCCGGTACCTCCAGCGTCCAATCGGCCCCACATCAAGCCTATATGGCATCTGCCGTGACACCACCACGACACAAGTGTTGTAATCAAACGTCAAAACAAGATTACCGGACAATGTCCTTTCNGTTGGTATCAGAGCAGGACTGCCTGTAGGAAACCCTTTCTATTGGTCGATGTCGAGTCTAGTGGAAAATTATTTTTAACCTAAAAATGAGTTGTGAAAACCCTCCTAGGATTCTTTTTACTCCTTACCCAATTCACTCTGATCTCGGTGCCATCTTACCTCTGTTTGATTGTCGGGGGGAAGCCCCCGAGTGGGGTCAATATGGTAAAATAAGGTTGACTCGGAGTTGACCGAGTCAATGGAAACCGACATACCATACAGGTTTTATCCGGGGTCATCCGGGTAAAGGTTAACCGACATATCCCTATGTCGGATCATGATTATTATATGTCGGAATCCCCTTTGTTGTTCTTATGTGCAGGAAGGGTTAAACCGGGTCGAGAGCATGGGGCATGCCTATGCCGGATGGGGTCATCTCGGACGGTGGTCCAAGCTCCTTGAGACACGGAGCGAAACAAGGGCGGCGGCGTGCTGCAAGTGGACGGCGTGCCAAGCCTCGGCCACGCCTCTGACGCGTGCGGCGCGGCACAGTGGCGCTGGGCCTAGGCTTGGGCGTGCTGTCGGGTGCAGCGGCGACCGTGGCGACCAGCGCTGCCACGGTCTGGGTATGGCGCAGCGGCGCCCGTGCCGGCCGGAGACCAAGGAGTATGGCGCCAGTAGCAATGTTTTACACTGTAACCCTGGGTTTCCCTATATAAGGGGTACCAGGGGCTCCTCTTACAGGGACGATCCCCAGACGCTACACAGAGACGCTGAGCAAATACTTAGCAGTTCCTGGGAGCTGGAGGAGAGCCAAAGAGCTAGTCCCAGACTCGGTAGAGGCTTAGATCTTGCAGCTCTTTGCATACAGCTCAAGGAGCAAGCTTGTAACTAGTTGTAATCCACATATAAATCAAGCAGCAAGCAGGAGTAGGGGTGTTATCTCCTCACGAGAGCCCCGAACCTGGGTAAATCGCGTGAGTGTGTGTGTGAGTGTGTGTGTGTTTGTGTCTGTACGCCGTGCGTGCAAGCCCTCCCCGGTACCTCCAGCGTCCGGTCGGCCCCACATCAAGCCTATATGGCATCTGCCGTGACACCACCACGACAGTTGGCGCCCACCGTGGGGCCAGCAGCGGCGCTGGCTGGTGTGTTCATCCGGACGGGTTCCTTCATCGAGTCGGGTGAGCGCGTTCTCTGTGGCCTTGTCCACAGGTTCGGCTCGCTCAACGTCGTCAGCGACAACGCCGGCTGTTTCGGCAGCAGGCCACTGCCCCGGAACGGCTGCCTCATCGAGTTCGGCTCCCTCACCGTCTACGTTGCCACCGAGGTTCCCTGTCGATTTCCCGAAAGGGTGCAGGTTGCAGCAGATCCCCCCGCTGTGTGCGCAGCTCGCGGCCGACGTATCGCCCGTCCCGCTGCTAGCTGTGCAGAGGTCATGATGACCGCCCCGGTTGTTGATGCCGAGGTCAGCACCAGAACTACCAGGACGGCGCGCCCGCCGCTGGAGAGGCCGGAGAATCGTCCGGAGCAGGCCGGTACATCAGCTGTGCCGGTGACGCCGAGTCCTCTTCAGGACGCGATCGAGAAGCTGGCGACGCCAGTGGCTCCGAGCGCAGATGTTGCTCTGACTCAGGCGGAGTTGGAACAGCAGCGTCAGGAGATACTCCGAGAGGCTCAAGTGGTGGCCCAAGTCAGACAGGACTTCGACATATCCCTCCGTGAGTACAATATCGCTCATGGTTTTACGCCGGTAGCCAACCCGGTTAGTCGCATAAATGAGGTACGTGCTAGAGGTAGAGACCTCAATGCCGAGATAGCTAGAGATGGTAGAGCTAGATCTGGTAAAACTGCTAGTCATGTGTCGGCAGGCCGGCCGAAATATAGTACCCCGGGCAAGAATCTTAGAGCTGCTGAGGCTGCTATAGCTGAGTTACATAATTTATCCGGTGAAGCTCGTAGTAGGCAGCAGGACCGAGTTAATGAGTTGGTAGCTGTAGCCAACAGGCAGAATGAGGCATACCGGAATGCAAATCCGGGTGTGGGAGGATCCGGGTACCTTTACTCGGGTGGAAATGCTGGAGGAGCGTCCAAGGGACAGGCCTCTTCGCCATATGTCGGCGCAAGCCGTGGCCAGAGTGTGAACTCTGGCAAGAACAAACAGATGCAGGCGTATGATCCGGTGTACGCCGGAAAGCAGAAAGCTGCCCAAGACAATGTAGGCCAGGGAGCCCCAGGACCCGTTCAGGGCAGACAAGAGGCCAACCGGGTCAATCCGGTGAATCCGGGTCAGCCACCTCGGTATCCGGCACCCATTCCACCTCGTCATCAAGCGGGTGCCGGGTATGCCGAGCCGGCCGCTGACCGGTATGACGACGGTTACTCGGCCATGGAGCGTGCCGGGTATACAAGATACAGAGATCTGGCGACCGAGNTAGCCTTAAGATTAATGACATGAAGTGAAAATAAGAACTGTTGGATCTAGTCATAGTTAGAGGCTTGTCACTCCTCATACCTGCAACATGGTATTTTGGTTTATCCCTAGTGAGGCATCAAAGTAAGGTAAACACCCAATGGATCGCGATATTAAGTTGTCATCTTATCACATCACCACCCCCGTTACTCCAACTAATGCACATGTTCCCCCTCACACGCTCTCATAAACATGCTTGATCAAAACAAGGATACAAGAACGGGGGTACATAATATGCATCTACTTTCATAACTGAAATAAACATTGCAATCTCAATATATATTAACTCATAAAAAGATGCACCACAAAGGTAATACAACGATGACCGTAATCATGTTCAGCAGCTCATACGGTGCTAATTAGTGAAACTCAAGAGAGAGAGAGATACATATTCTACTGCACAAAACCCATAGTCCAGAGGTGGACTACTACCTCTTCATCATGGAGACGGTGGAGATGTCGATTGTCGGGGGGAAGCCCCCGAGTGGGGTCAATATGGTAAAATAAGGTTGACTCGGAGTTGACCGAGTCAATGAGAACCGACATACCATACAGGTTTTACCCGGGGTCAACCGGGTAATGGTTAACCGACATAGACTTATGTCGGATCATGATTATTATATGTCGGAATTCCCTTTGTTGTTCGTATATGCAGGAAATGGCAAACCGAGTTATGGGCATGGGTGTGCCTATGCCGGGTGAAGGTTATCCCGGACGGTGGACCAAGCTCCTTGAGACACGGAGCGAGACAAGGGCGGCGGCGTGCCGCAAGTGGACGGCGTGCCAAGCCTCGGCCACGCCTCTGACGCGGGCGGCGCGGCACAGTGGCGCTAGGCCTAGGCGTGGGCGTGCTGTTGGATGCAGAGGGGACCGTGGCGACCAGCGCTGCCACGGTCTGGGCATGGTGCGGCGGTGCCCGTGTCGGCCGGAGACCAAGGAGTATGGCGACAGTAGCCATGTCTCACACTGTAACCCTGGGTTTCCCTATATAAGGAGTACCAGGGGTACCTCTTAGAGAGAGGGGGAAACACTTCATTAGAGCCTAGACGCTGAGCAAAGACGTCTTCCCTTGAGAGCTAGAAGAGAGCCAGAGAGCTGTTCTGAGACTCGGTTGAGGCTTAGATATTGCAGTTCTTCGCATACAGCTCGAGGAGCAATCTTGTAACCAGTTGTAATCCACATATAAATCAAGTAGCAGGCAGGAGTAGGGGTGTTATCTCCTCACGAGAGCCCCGAACCTGGGTAAATCGTGTGCGTGTGTGTGAGTGAGTGTGTGTTTTGTGTCTGTACGCCGTGCGTGCAAGCCCTCCCCGGTACCTCCAGCGTCCAATCGGCCCCACATCAAGCCTATATGGCATCTGCCGTGACACCACCACGACAGTTGGCGCCCACCGTGGGGCCAGCAGCGGCGCTGGCTGGTGTGTTCATCCGGACGGGTTCCTTCATCGAGTCGGGTGAGCGCGTTCTCTGTGGCCTTGTCCACAGGTTCGGCTCGCTCAACGTCGTCAGCGACAACGCCGGCTGTTTCGGCAGCAGGCCACTGCCCCGGAACGGCTGCCTCATCGAGTTCGGCTCCCTCACCGTCTACGTCGCCACCGAGGTTCCCTGCCAGTTTCCCGAAAGGGTGCAGGTTGCAGCAGATCCCCCCGCTGTGTGCGCAGCTCGCGGCCGACGTATCGCCCGTCCCGCTGCTAGCTGTGCAGAGGTCATGATGACCGCCCCGGTTGTTGATGCCGAGGTCAGCACCAGAACTACCAGGACGGCGCGCCCGCCGCTGGAGAGGCCGGAGAATCGTCCGGAGCAGGCCGGTACATCAGCTGTGCCGGTGACGCCGAGTCCTCTTCAGGACGCGATCGAGAAGCTGGCGACGCCAGTGGCTCCGAGCGCAGATGTTGCTCTGACTCAGGCGGAGTTGGAACAGCAGCGTCAGGAGATACTCCGAGAGGCTCAGGTGGTGGCCCAAGTCAGACAGGACTTCGACATATCCCTCCGTGAGTACAATATCGCTCATGGTTTTACGCCGGTAGCCAACCCGGTTAGTCGCATAAATGAGGTACGTGCTAGAGGTAGAGACCTCAATGCCGAATTAGCTAGAGATGGTAGAGCTAGATCTGGTAAAACTGCTAGTCATGTGTCGGCAGGCCGGCCGAAATATAGTACCCCGGGCAAGAATCTTAGAGCTGCTGAGGCTGCTATAGCTGAGTTACCTAATTTATCCGGTGAAGCTCGTAGTAGGCAGCAGGACCGAGTTAATGAGTTGGTAGCTGTAGCCAACAGGCAGAATGAGGCATACCGGAATGCAAATCCGGGTGTGGGAGGATCCGGGTACCTTTACTCGGGTGGAAATGCTGGAGGAGCGTCCAAGGGACAGGCCTCTTCGCCGTATGTCGGCGCAAGCCGTGGCCAGAGTGTGAACTCTGGCAAGAACAAACAGCTGCAGGCGTATGATCCGGTATATGCCGGAAAGCAGAAGGCTGCCCACGGCAATGTCGGCCAGGGAGGCCCAGGACCCGTTCAGGGCAGACAAGAGGCCAACCGGGTCAATCCGGTGAATCCGGGTCAGCCACCTCGGTATCCGGCACCCATTCCACCTCGTCATCAAGCGGGTGCCGGGTATGCCGAGCCGGCCGCTGACCGGTATGACGACGGTTACTCGGCCATGGAGCGTGCCGGGTATACAAGATACAGAGATCTAGCGACCGAGGGTGCACTCGGTGCTAGGCTGGGAGCTCGCCAGTTACCGGCTCACGATGTACGCAACAAGCTGGACAGAATCTATCTGTCTGAACTGCTGGAGGAGCAAGGCCCACCGGGTCCTGCATGCTTTGGACCCCGGATCATGAAACAGCCACCGGTGCCGAATTTCCAGCTCCCCCGGGTGCAAAGACCTATGACGGCAGCACCAAGCCGGAGGACTGGCTGACAGACTATGTCACCGCTGTGCACATTGCTGGCGGAAGTCGCAGATGGGCAGTGCGGTATGTGCCGCAGATGCTAGAGGGACCAGCCCGAATCTGGCTGAATAACCTGGAGGAGAACAGCATTGACTGCTGGCTCGACTTCTCCGACGCCTTCGTCAGCAACTTCTCCAGTACTTACAAGAGGCCGAATCGACCTCAGCAGCTGTCCATGTGTCGGCAGCGAGAAGACGAAACAGACCGGGAGTACCTGACCCGGTGGAGCACGATCCGGAACTCCTGTGAAGGAGTGATTGAAGTCACAAGCCATTGCCTGGTTCGCGCAAGGATGCCGACATGGCTCCATGCTTTGGCAGAGACTCCAGAGGGAGATGCCGGCCACCTTGGCCGAGACAATGTCAATTGCTGACAGTTATGCACTCGGTGACCCGACACAGCCCTTGCTGACCCAGGTTGATGTGGGCAGGAGGTATCCTGCTCAAGACCGAGATAGATCGAGCCGGCGTAGCGATCGCCCGGACAACCGAAACAAGAGAAGAGACGACCGACCGGATTACCGGTACGGGTCGGACCAGGTCGCAGCTGTCGACCAAGATCAAGCGGGTGCCGGCAGCAGCCAGCGCCAGAAGAATGAGGGTCCCTCTTGGGGCCAGAACTCGGAAGGAAGAAAGCCATGGAACGGCGAGAGGAAGCCGTGGAACGGCGAGAGAAAGCCATGGAACGGAGAAAGGAAGCCATGGAGTGGCAACAAGAAACAGTTGGATGATCAGGAGAGGTACATCTACGAGAAGATGCTGGATGGCCCTTGCTGCTTTCACACCCGACACCCCAGCAAACCGGCGCAACACTCGACTCGCGACTGTGACCGGCACAAGAATCAGCCAGCGGCTGCTGGTCCGACACCGAGACCCGCACCTTTGACAGGTGCCAACACTCAGCCTCTGAATGCTCAGCCGAGGCAGGAGGACGTCAACCAGGTAGCAAACAACAACAACAACAATTACAACGGCAATGCTGGCCCGAGTAGGCAGAATCAGTACCGAGAGCCTCACCAGAGTTACATGGTCTTTGTGACCGAACCCAACGACAAGCAGAGTCAGCACAGGCGTGCGATGGAGGTAAATGCTGTTATGCCGGCGGTGCCGAAATTCATGTACTGGTCCGAGGATCAGATCAGTTGGAGTGTCAAGGACCATCCCAAGGTCATGCCGAATCCCGGAGGTTATGCTCTGGTTGTGGATCCGACATTCGTCGGACCAAGCATTAATGTCAGGTTCACCCGGGTCCTTGTGGACAACGGGAGCAGCATCAATATTATGTACCGAGATACCATGGTCAAGCTCGGTATAACCGAAAACATGATGCAGCCAAGCAGAACTACCTTTCATGGTATTGTGCCTGGTGTCTCGCATGCACCTATGGGCACCGTGTGGGTCGACGTTGCCTTCGGCGACAAAAGCAATAGCAGAACCGAGAGTCTGCTGTTCGAGGTTGTGGACCTCGAAAGCCCGTATCATGCCTTACTCGGTAGGCCAGCACTCGCCAAGTTCATGGCGTCCACTCATGTGGCCTACCTGAAGATGAAGATGCCGGGTCCGAATGGTGTCATCACTATCTCGGGTGACTACAAGCGTTCGATGGAGTGTGCCTCTGCCGGATCACTGCTGGCCGAGTCACTTGTGATTGCTGCCGAGAAGAAGAGAATCCATGAGGTGGTAGCTCTGGCCCAATCTGCTCAACTCGGTATACCGAGTCCGGCCAACCCGCAGCAGACTGCAACCTTCCAGGCGGCGAAGGAGTCCAAGAAAGTGGGCATAGACGAGTCTAACCCGGACCACACCGTCATCATCGGTGCCGGGCTGGACAGCAAATAGGAAAGCGAGCTCATCCACTTCCTCCGTGAGAATCGGGATATCTTCGCATGGTCCAGTCAGGACTTGCTGGGTGTTCCGAGGGAGTTGGCTGAGCATTCTCTGCATGTCAGGCCAGATGCTAGGCCTGTGAAGCAACCGACACGGCGTCTTGCCGAAGGAAGAAGGAAGGCTGTGGGTGACGAGTTAGCCAAGTTACTCGCAGCAAATGCTGTCGTCGAGGTGAAATACCCGGATTGGTTGGCTAACCCGGTCCTGGTAGAAAAGAAGAAAGAAGAACCGGATGCTGCCACTGTCTGGCGCATGTGTGTCGACTACACACACCTGAACAAGGCATGTCCTAAAGATCCATTCCCGCTGCCTCGGATCGATCAGGTGATCGACTCCACGGCCGGGTGTGAGCTGTTATCATTTGTAGATGCGTACTCTGGTTTTCACCAGATACCACTCAATCCTGATGATCAAATAAAGACTGCTTTTATCACCCCGTACGGGGCTTATTGCTATCGTGTCATGTGTTTCGGTTTGAGAAATGCTGGTGCCACTTATCAGCGCTGTATGCAAAAATGCTTGCATGACCAGATAGGTAAAAATGTGCAGGTGTATGTCGACGACATAGTTATTAAAACTAAAGAAAAACACACTTTGCTGGATGATCTCAAAGAGACATTTGCAAACCTAAGAAAATTCCGACTTAAACTTAATCCGGATAAGTGTACATTCGGTGTACCAGCAGGAAAGTTACTCGGTTTCCTCGTGTCTAGCCGAGGTATCGAGGCAAACCCGACTAAGATCCGGGCGATAGAAAATATGAAGTTGCCGAAATGCCTCCGAGATGTCCAGAAATACACCGGGTGTCTGGCTTCTTTGAGTCGTTTCTTAGGTCGGTTGGGAGAAAAGGCCTTGCCCTTATACCAACTAATGAAAAAATCAGATAAATTTAGCTGGACTCCGCAAGCGGACGCGGCATTTCATGAGCTAAAGAAGATGTTGGCTACTGCGCCGATATTGGCTTCGCCACTACCGAGTGAGCCCATGCTGCTCTACATTGCGGCCACTAACCGAGTCGTTAGTGTCGTAGTAGTGGTGGAGCGAGAAGAACAAGGAGCTACCGTGCAGAGGCCGGTATATTATTTGAGTGAGGTGCTCTCCGCATCGAAACAAAACTACCCTCACTATCAAAAAATGACTTACGGCGTCTATATGGCGGCCAAAAAACTAAAGCATTACTTCCAGGAGCATCCCATAACTGTTGTAAGTGCGGCTCCGGTGTCGGAAATCATAGGCAACAAAGATGCCAGTGGCCGAGTCGCCAAATGGGCTATTGAGCTTGCGGCTTATGCGCCGCAGTACGCGAGGAGAGATACCATTAAATCTCAAGCGGTGGCCGAGTTCCTTGTGGACTGGGCCGAGATGGAATATGAGCCGTCCTTGCCGGACTCCAACTACTGGAGAATGCATTTTGACGGGTCCAAAGTAAAGGATGGCCTGGGAGCTGGTGTAGTTCTCACCTCGCCAAAGCGGGATCAGCTGAAATATGTATTGCAAGTCCATTTCGCAGCATCCAACAATGTCGCCGAGTATGAAGCGCTGATTCATGGACTCAAAGTGGCCAAGGAAATTGGAATCCGCCGGATCATCTGCTATGGTGACTCGGACCTGGTGATTCAGCAAACATCAGGCAACTGGGATGCCCTAGATGCCAACATGGCGGCATATCGGTTCCATGTCCAGAAAGTTTCGGGATTCTTTGATGGGTGCGAGTTCACGCACATTCGGCGGACAGATAATGAGAGTGCAGACATGTTGTCCAAGATTGGGTCATATCGGCAAGCCATTCCGCCCGGAGTGTCACTAGAGCATCTTCACAAGCCATCAATCAAGCCTTCACCCGAGTCAGAATCAATATTCATCCGGGTAATCCGGAACTCGGTATCATCCCGATGGATGTAGATTTCGGAAGCAAGTTGCAGAACTCGGGGACTGCTGCGCAGGACCCGGGGACTTCCATGGAGGTTGATTACATTCAGCAAGACTCGGTGACTATGCTGGAGAATTGGAAAGCTGCTTGGCGGAACTCGGGGACTCCTTGGGAGGACTCGGGGGCTCACCAGCCTATGTCGGGTGTGGTGATGTCGGTTGATGCGATGGAAATCGACGAGCCTGTACTCGGCACTCGCCCGGTACCGGCATGGGCGCAGCCCATCATGACCTTCATGTTGGATGGTACTCTGCCGAGTGATGAGGTCTCGGCCAGACAGATTCAGAGGCGATCCAAATCCTTCACCATCATCAACCATGAGCTGTACAAGAGAAGTGTGACTACTGTGCTTCAGCGTTGTGTCGAGCCAGAAGAAGGAGAAAGAATCCTCCGAGATATCCACCAGGGGGAGTGCGGTCATCACGCCTCTTCCCGAGCTATAGTGGCTAAAGCATTCCGATATGGATTCTACTGGCCCAGCGCTTTGCAACAAGCGGAAGATATTGTCCGAAAATGTGAAGGATGTCAGAGGTTTGCTCACAAGATTCATATGCCGGCATCAGCTCTTAAGACTATTCCTATCACTTGGCCATTTGCTGTATGGTGTCTGGATATGGTGGGACCCTTTAAGCCTGCCCGAGGTAACATGACTCACATCCTGGTGATGGTGGACAAGTTCACCAAATGGATCGAGGTGAAGCCAATCAGAAAGTGCGATGGTCGCACAGCCGTGTCATTCCTAAAGGATATTATCCTAAGGTATGGGCACCCGCACAGCATTATCACGGATAATGGCACCAATTTCGCCGAGGGAGCCTTTGCTCGGTTTTGCCAGGAAAAAAGAATCCGGCTAGACCTGGCCTCGGTTGCGCATCCGCAGTCCAATGGACAAGTGGAAAGATCAAATGCCTTAATCTTATCCGGCATCAAACCCCGGTTGATTGAGCCACTGTTGCGTGCTCCGGGTTGTTGGCTGGATGAGATTCCGGCAGTACTGTGGAGTCTGCGGACCACGCCGAATCGTTCCACTGGCTACACGCCATTCTTCCTGGTTTATGGAGCAGAGGCGGTTCTGCCGACCGACATAGAGCATGACTCGCCGAGAGTAGCATTGTATACCGAGTCAGAAGCAAAAGAAGCCCGAGAAAATGATGTTGATCTGCTCGAGGAAGCAAGAGAATTGGCATTGTCCAAGTCGGCAATATATCAGCAAAATCTCCGACGTTATCATAACCGGAAAGTGAATCCTCGCAAATTCCGAGAAGGAGACTTGGTGCTCAGGCTGGTACAGCGCACCGCCGGAATGCACAAACTCTCACCTCCTTGGGAAGGGCCTTTTATTGTGAGCAAAGCTTTGAACAACGATGCATATTATCTTATTGATGCCCAGGCACAGGTGAAGAACCAAATGGATAGATCCGGAGAGGAGACCAAGCGACCTTGGAATGTAGCTCTTCTTCGCCCATTTTACTCTTAAGGACTCACTGTATGTATCTCAAAACTTTGAAATGAAATATCGGCACTCCGAGATGAAACTCGGGGACTGCCTTGCTATGAATCTGGTGTTGTATGCTTGCTTATCTCTGTTTCCTTTATGTCGGATGGCTTCAAAAATCGTGTTTCCATGTTTGCGAGTATTGTATGCTATGTTTTTTGTGATTTTGTGACCCGAATGCCAAGAAACCCATCGAGGTAGGCAAGGGCTAGAGATTGCAAAGGATAGTAAACAGGAAAACAGACTCGGGGACTCGGTCCAGGGGCGATTCGGTTTTCTTTTCTGTTTTATGTCGGATGGCTCTAGACCATGTTTCAAAGTTTTGAGTATTGTATGCTATGTTATTGTGATTTTGTGACCCGAATGCCAAGAAACCCATCGAGGTAGGCAAGGGCTGAGATTGCAAGAAGTAGTACACAAGAAAACAAACTCGGGGACTCGGCCCAAGTGCGATTCGGCACAGGTTGTTTCGTTCTTAGTTTGTATGTCGGATGATTATGAGCTTTGACTCAAAGTTCATTAGTATTGTATGCCGTGTCTCGGTAATCTTGTGACTCGACTGCCAAGAAACCCATCGAGGTAGGCAAGAGCAAGGGTTGCTAAGTATGGTAAACAAGAAAACGAGCTCGGGGACTCGGTTCAGAATGATTCGGCATACTAAGTAAAACATGCTAAAAATGTGCAAAGTAAACGAACCAAGTACCAAGCATAAAAAGCTAAAGGTTTATATTACATTTGCACCCGGCATTCCGGGGATTTGATGATTTGAGTTTCTTTTCTAAGTCTAGGCAGCAGGATCCTAGATACTTGGAGCAGAGGTAGCGGCATCGGTCTTGGCCGGTTCCGAGGTCGAGGTCTCGGTGCTATCCTTGGTTGCAGCGGCTGAGGTGGTGCCTGTAGCTGTGTCGGGAGGAGTATCGGCTTGGATTTCTTCATCGACGGGCTCTTCGTTTTCTTCTTCGCCTTCGCCGTCGGTCTCTATTTCTTCCGAGTGGGGAACCCGATCACCCGGGACGAAGCTGTGTACCGGGGCATACTGAATGAGCGAGTGAGCCAACTCTTGGCGGCGCTGGATGTGCTCCGGGTCAGAGAGCCACCTGGACCCGTCCCGCACTGTCTTCAGCACGTCGAGGTCAAGCTCCTCGTACCAAGATAGCACATAACTTAATGCCTCATCCGCTCCGACTCGGGCGGCGGATGATCGCCAATCATCGAGTCTTGCCTCGGAAGCCAGCAGACACGTGGCCAGCTCGTCAACAACCAGAGGGGCCTCACACCCGGGCCAGAGAACGTTGTAAGCTCGGATTGCAGCGGTGAGGAGATTCATCCCAATGGACCTCATCGGCACCAAGCGCGCCTTCAATGCCACCAAGTGGGCGTCCATATCCCACTCGGATGAGATCGGGCCACCTAGGATTTTCTCGAACCGGTGCTCTGCAGCGCTCTTGTCCGCAGCAGCTTTGGTGTGGGGGAAGCGCTCTGAATAGGGAATGGCTAACGCCGAGATAAGTTACACAAGGGTGAAGATGAAAGGTTGAATGAAGACTAAAGGGGAAGGAGCTTACTGTCCATCTCGGAGTTGATTTTGGAGATATCCACCAGCCACTGTGCAATCTTGGCCTTCAGATCTCGGAGCTCGCTCTCGGCCGAGGTAACCTCGGATTTGGATTCTTCAAGAGATTCCTTGAGCTTCCGAGTCTCTTCTTCTCGGAGTTGCTTCTCGGTGGCGGCGGTCTTCTCCGACTCGGAGGCTCGACTCCGAGTTTGCTCCAGCTCGGCCTTCAGCCGGGATATCTCCTCCTGCTCTCTCTTCAGCTCGGCCTCGTGAGCAAGCTCGCGCTCCTTATGTGCGGCTGTGTCGAGGTGGCTGATGTCAGAAGGAGAGATTTGAGGCAAGTATAAGTTCAAAGGCAAAAAGATGGCTTACACTCGATTTCCGAGATCCGTTTCTCCAATCCTTCGGCCTTGAGTGCCGAGTCCGGTACTTGATCCAGCTTGGCTCGCAGCAACTTGTATTTATCGGAGAGGCTTTTGTGGGCCAGCAGAAGTTTGCGGTGCACATGCGTGCGCTTGGTCATGCAGATCTGAAAAGAAGAGATATTAATATTATTGATAAAGATTCAGCCCGAGTTATCCTTACTCAGCCGAGTTTCAGTCACTCGACCCGAATCTCGGGGACTGGGGATGAATAATATATAAATTAAAGAAATAAACCGAGTTATATTTACTCGGCATAGCTTACCGCGGCTGCTTGATCGGCTGCGAAAAGGGCAGATTTTACTGCGGCCATCTTTTGGCCAACCAGACTCGGATTCACCGGGTGTTCTGAGATAATTTGGCTCGCGGGTGACTTTGAGCTCACTTCGCCCATGTCGGCGGCGTTCCACTCCGTATTATAGTGCTCGAGGGAGCCCAGACTTTTTCCGCTGTCGGTTCGTACCGGGGCATGCACCCAGTCGGTGGTATGTGTACTGGTTAATAACACTAGGGGTGCCCCGCGGCTCGGTGGCACCATCAGCTGCCGTTCCGGGTTCGCCGACACTGATGTCGCCGGTGCCTTCTCTGCCGATACCCCAGTGGCAGGAACTGGGGCCTTAGAGGTCTGTGGCTGAGGCTGCGGATGAGCCGGTGGCGGTGTTGGCCTCGATGTTGATGTCGATTTCGATTTTGATGGTGAGGGCTGCGACTTGTGCTTTGGCCGCTGCTGCGCTGGTGGAGGTTGAGCTTGCTTCTGCTTTTGCTGCCGCTGTGCTGGTGGTGGCTGGACTTCTTGCTGCTGCCGTTGTGGGTGTTGCGGCTGGGTCTGTTGCTGCTGTGATGGTTGTTGCGGCCGAGTCTGCTGCTCTTGCTGCTGCTGCTGACTCGGTTGCGCCGAGTCCTGCTGGACTTCGGTCTGCTCCACCTCGGGAGCCGAGGAGCTGGTCCCGAGATAAATTACTTGGTCTGGTGCTGCGGTTGCAGCCGCGACCGAGTGTTCAGTTCCGGCTCCGGATCCCGGAGCCGAGGAGTCCGCAACCGGACTTGTCCTTGGTGGACTCGGAACCCGAATATCGTCGGGCCGAGGCGGTGTCGGAGTTCTTGAAGGAACCTGGGCAGTTGACCCGGGAGTGGGAACCTTCAGAGGAGCCGCGCTGGAAAGTCAAAACAGCAATGTATGTTGTCAAAAGGAGAAATACAGAAAGAGCAAGTTCAATCTGGTGTATAAAATGTATATCGGCAAAAGGGGACCTTACCCCTTGGTGACAGGGCGTTTGCGTTTCGCTGCGGTCTTCACCCGCTGTTTCTTCGGCGCGGGAGCAGATGTGCCAGAGGTTCCGGCATCCGCAGATGCGGCTGCTGGGCGCTTCCGAGCTGCGCCCTTGGGACCCGTGGCGAGGGGTGCCACCTCGATCACCTCGTCCGAGTCAGCTGAGGGCGGGGACATCGGATATGAGTATGAAATGGGGAGAGGATCATACACCTCTAAAGCCCGACAATCGTCGTCTTCATCTTCAGACCAATTTCGGATGGAGGAAGCGCGAGTCTTACCCGTAGCAGAAAGTAAGATGGCGTCCGGGATGGGCACGTTGTCCTCGTCGTCCGGGTCTTCCGAGTCGGCCTCGACCCGGTCTCGACCCCAGTTGGCGGAGGGGTTCTCTCCGTCCTCCGTCCACTGACGATCGAATCTCTGAGAGAAGAAAACAAGAAATGATTAATACCAAGTACCAAGTTGTACCAACATAAGAGTTTATCTCGGTGAAAAAGTTATGTCGGCGGAGGTGCTTACGTGTGGTGGAAGGTTGTTCCGGCTGTGGGGTTCTTTGCCCCATTCCCATGTCTCCGGCATCTTGGTCCGGGCTATGGCTTTGATGCGCCGCCGAATCTGGGCATTGTCCAGCTCGACGGTGCTGACTCGGGTCGGGTCCAGCGGGCCACTCATGTGATAGATCTTGTGGACTCGACGTTGGAGGGGCAAGACCCGGCGGCTGATGAAAGTTGCAAGTAGGTCGTCTACAGTCAATCCTTCATCTCGGAGCTGCTCGACGACCTGGTGGATGTGGTTGACCACCAAATCCGTGTCCGTTGGGTTGTATCCCCAGTTGAGTTGCGCTGTTGGGGGGCCGATAGCGAAGCTCGGCAAGTTGATCATGTCCACCTCGGTGGAGTTCTTCACGTAGAAGAAGGAGCGCTGCCATTTCCGGCATGACTCCAGTCCTTGGATCCGGGGAAAGATGGAGCCGCACCGAGGAACGATGGTGGCGGCTCCGCATTGTGTCATCACCTTGGGTGCGTCCGGGTTTTCGGGATTCGGGATGACCTGTTTCCGAAAGTGAAAATACTTGGACCACGCCTCCACGATGGGCCAGAGGCCGAGATAACCCTCCATGAAGGAAGCAAAGGCCGAGAGCGTGGTGAAGGCATTCGCCGGAAGTTGATGAGGTTGGAGGCCGAATTTGTCGAGGAAGCTGCGGAAGAAGTTGCTGGCGGGTAGACCGAATCCCCGCTCAAAGTGTTCGAGGAAGACGACATATTCCCCGTCTCGCAGATCCGGTGATGTCTCTGGACCCGGGAGCCGACACTCAACCTCGGCTGGGATTCGCCGGGTCCGGATCAGCCAGTCTATGTCGGCTCTGCCGACATAGGAGCCTTCCCAGCTGGCTCGGGTGGTTTCCTCGGCCACTCCCTCTTCTACCTCGACTACCTCTAGGCTGGGGTTGTTCGACATATCGGAGAAGAGTTTTGAAGATCTACAAAAAGGGGTTACCAGCGGTAAGATCAGAGACATTGCAATGAGAAAGAAAGAAAAAACAAAACGAGAAACAAAGGGGGAAGATTATGAATGCATGCATCTAATCTAGATGCAGAAGAGATACAGCACAAGAAGAAGGAAGAGGGAAAGGTACTACGGCGGTAAAACTGCATCTGGAACTGCAAGTTCACCGGCGGTGCCGGATACATCGCCGCGGTGATGAACTCGAGGAAGAACAAGAACTCCCGTAGATTCAAAACCTTAATGTGCAAAAGAGAAGAAGAGAAGGGAATCCTACCGCGGTGTCACGGCGTATGGCGGTGGCGCTGTGCGACGGCGGCGCTAGCGTCCGGTGGCTCGTCGGCGCGCGCAGTCCGTGCGTGCAAGCGGCGGCGGTGCTGTGCGCGGAGGCGTGCAACGTAACTTGAGCTCTGCGCGCTGGAGAAGAGAACGAGGGCAAGAGAGAGATGGTGCGGAGGGGAAGACGATGCTCTCCCCCTACTATTTATGGGCGGCGGAGGAGATCGTGGGTGCGGGATTTGCTGCGCGCGATCTCGTAACCGACGGGGAGTTATGGCCCCACGATCTCCGCCACGATTTCCTACGTGGCTTAACCGCCGCACGATCGGCCACACGGTGGGTCGCAGAGAGCTAACGGTTACCACGCCGCACACTTGATCGGGCAGGACCCGAGGAGACGCGGGCGGTGCGGTCAAGACTGCACTCAAGTGCTGTCGTATGCACAGTTGCCGAAGCGACCGGCGTGACGCAAGTGGCGTGCGTGCCAGTGGCACGTCCATCCGGGCGCAAGTGTCGGGGCATTGGGCAGAGATGCTCTGCCACGTAGAGGAACCAATGACTCGGAAGAATTGTGGGTTCTTCCAGTGATTCGGAACAGTCCGACACTAAGTCGAA
This sequence comes from Puccinellia tenuiflora, assembly GCA_012064385.1. Taxonomy (NCBI): domain Eukaryota; kingdom Viridiplantae; phylum Streptophyta; class Magnoliopsida; order Poales; family Poaceae; genus Puccinellia; species Puccinellia tenuiflora. Next base: position 304,576 of record QRDG01000783.1, on the reverse strand, counting down.
TATCACAAAGAAAGGCAAAAGCTGCTTTCCGACATATGAATTTCGCCGGCATATGTTATGTCGGGGATCAACTTAAGAATGCTGGTTTTTCGGGTGAACCTGCCGTGATCCTCCATCCGAGGCTGCAGGACCGCGCCAGCTTCGGGGACTAATGTCGGGGGGAAGCCCCCGAGTGGGGTCAATATGGTAAAATAAGGTTGACTCGGTGTTGACCGAGTCAATGAGAACCGACATACCATACAGGTTTTACCCGGGGTTAACCGGGTAATGGTTAACCGACATAGACTTATGTCGGATCATGATTATTATATGTCGGAATTCCCTTTGTTGTTCGTATATGCAGGAAATGGCAAACCGAGTTATGGGCATGGGTGTGCCTATGCCGGGTGAAGGTTATCCCGGACGGTGGACCAAGCTCCTTGAGACACGGAGCGAGACAAGGGCGGCGGCGTGCCGCAAGTGGACGGCGTGCCAAGCCTCGGCCACGCCTCTGACGCGGGCGGCGCGGCACAGTGGCGCTAGGCCTAGGCGTGGGCGTGCTGTTGGATGCAGAGGGGACCGTGGCGACCAGCGCTGCCACGGTCTGGGCATGGTGCGGCGGTGCCCGTGTCGGCCGGAGACCAAGGAGTATGGCGACAGTAGCCATGTCTCACACTGTAACCCTGGGTTTCCCTATATAAGGAGTACCAGGGGTACCTCTTAGAGGGACGGGCAGCACTTCATTAGAGCCTAGACGCTGAGCAAAGACGTCTTCCCTTGAGAGCTAGAAGAGAGCCAGAGAGCTGTTCTGAGACTCGGTTGAGGCTTAGATATTGCAGTTCTTCGCATACAGCTCGAGGAGCAATCTTGTAACCAGTTGTAATCCACATATAAATCAAGTAGCAGGCAGGAGTAGGGGTGTTATCTCCTCACGAGAGCCCCGAACCTGGGTAAATCGTGTGCGTGTGTGTGAGTGAGTGTGTGTTTTGTGTCTGTACGCCGTGCGTGCAAGCCCTCCCGGTACCTCCAGCGTCCAATCGGCCCCACATCAAGCCTATATGGCATATGCCGTGACACCACCACGACATCGATGGAGAAGAAGGAGACCTCTCCGGTAGCACTCCGCCGGAGTTTCCCCCTCCAATCTGTAGCCTCCTGGTCTCTGTTTCTTGTTTCTCTCGTGTGGCGGCTCTCTCTCCGAAAAACGCCGGGGGGGGGGGCTCTTTTTATAGGCGTTTTTAGGTCACGAGGAAGCTTCAGGAAGAAGGATCGTCGCAAACGGGGCTACGAGGGCCAAAAGAGGTCGGCCCACGCGGCCCCTGTACCTGGCCGCGTGGGGCACCCTCTTTCGCCCCTCCGGCCTCCGTTTGGTTGCTTCCTTCGCTCCTAGGTCTTCCTCCTTCCAAAATAGTGATCCCTATAAATTTGCAGCTCATTATGACATCGTTAAGGCCCTGAAATAAATAAGGAAAGAAATAGGGGTTTTCTGCCTGCGTAGGATTAATTCCATAAAAAGGGGAAATCATTATTAATTACCAAAAATCATTAAATAATAGTAATATACCCCTTATATGATGCAAATATGAATGGAATACAAGTATTATAGTGCAAAGTTCATGTATGCATTTTACATGCATCAACATCCCTAAGCTTAACTCATGCTCGTCCTCGAGTATGAAAGTGATAAAACTAACATGAACTTTGCAATATAATAACAACATGGATATAAAAGATGATTGCTACTGCTACATAAAGTCAAATGATTCATTAATTCAAAGAAGTAGCAATATGCAAACAGTTTATAATGTGTTATCAAGTATTCAATGCAAGGATGTTCAATGATAGTTCACAAAGTGTAACATAAAAGAGAGTAATATGGACCACAAGTATGCAATATGATAAGTAAGAACATCCTACATTGGTCATAGAGTGAAGATGAAAATCTGAAAGTAAAATGTGGACACTTTGGAAATGATATATAAATGAGTAGAGGTAAAACATGCATAAGTTTCATCTATCCTCCAAACTATTCTACTTGAGTTATTGATTGCAATGGTAATACTTGGTGTCTCATTCCCCTATCATAGCATCTTGAATGATTAAAGTTAAATGTGAAAGCAAATATGAGTAGTTGCCTTGATAAAGTAAAGGTTAGATGTCTCATGCCCCTTGAATACAAGTACCTACACCATGATTACTCATCTTGGGAAACAAAGCAAGTTTAAGTTATCTATAATTGTAAGTAATAATGGTATTATCAAGAGCCTCAACTGGGGTACCTCTTGTCCCATGATATGGATCAAGCCCACATCAAAACAATAAGACAAACAAACATAATGAACAACCTCAACACCCTTTTTATTTACCACTTGATATAGCTTTTTATTGTAGGGTGTATCACAGAAAGTTCAAAATAGCATGTAAGTAAATTTCCACCATGAATGATGCATGGTTAGATTAGCGGCCCAGGTTTCTCTCTAACCATTTATACAAACTCATTTAAACTTACTCTATTTCCACATTATTTCACCATGATAGGCATCCATAAACAAAAGTACATGATATCAACTAAATAAATGATGGAACATGTTGAAAGCTTTGCATGTGACAGCACATATGGGCTAACTCCCAACCTTAAACATTTATCAAGCCACTATCATCATAATATTAATCACAATGGTTCATGTTTATTAAATGCAATAAAAATAAAGTGTGCATCAAGTTCGTGAGAGCTTTTTAACCAACTTTTCCCATTACAATAAATAACATAATCATTTTCATTTAGAGGTATAGATAACACAAATAACATGGTAAACATACTTGGAATAGCATAAAGCTAATAGGTAGATATGGTGGACTCACTGGAAAAACTTGGGTTGAGGGTGCTGGAAACAAGTTTTTACTTGTTTGAATTTTGGGCTAGCAAAAGGGAGAAAGATGACCATCTAGATGCATGCATGAGTGTCCATAGAACTAACTAATTCATGTCAAACAAGGTGAAATAACATACATCATCAAAACATGAATAAAAGATAGCTCATGATAAAGCATTTGCAAATTATTACTCATAAAGAAGCTCATGAATCATGCAACTATATGTGTCATTAAAAATCAACTTAGACATCCCTTTTCCCAATACAATAAAAGCATGCAAGATATTTCAACCCATATTTCCAGTAGCTTTCTCATATATAAATGATAGTGTGGTGGTCTCAAAAATAAATAAAAATCAAGGCAAAAACAAACAAAAAGACGCTCCAAGTTTATGCGATAAAGTGTTTCAAATGAAAAACAGAAGTTAGACGTGTGCAAACCGAGAGTATGTTGGTTCAGTGGGGATGTTCTCCAAATCCCTAAGCTTATGGTTTTCACCATCCTTGGATAAGAGCAACTCCAGCCGTTGGCCCCCCCAGGGTATCCGGCGAAGGCTTTTTAGCCCGTTCGCCGGCGCCCCCCAAGCCTTGGGGAGGCCTCGGTTCCCACCCGCCCCCCCAGCTTTCAGCCCCAAGGCACTTTTTTTTGAATCGGCGTGTTCCCGCTACATATCGGCGATCATCGCTAGTCCGGTCAAGCTTAAAAGAAAACATAATTCGGTCAAAAAGAGGCCAAATCGACGACGTCGACCTCAAATCGCCGGCTCGTCGTCCTCCACTTGCACCACGACGGAGAAGTCGGTCGATGGCGCAGCGATCTGCGGCGACGATGCCGGCTCGTCGTCCTCCACTTGCACCGCATAGCAGGGGGCGGTCGATGGTGCAGCGATCGGCGGCGACGATGCAGGGGTAGTACTGGTGCTCGGCGTCGTTTTCGTGGTGGAGCCTTCCGTTGTCGGAGTCGAGGTCATCGTCGGGAGTGGAGTCGGGGTCGGGGTCGGTGGTGGAGTCGGGGTCGGGATCGGTGCGGGTATCTCGTTCAGGATGAGGTCGCGCTGGCTCATGTACCACGCCTTGACCTTGGCGTCCATGATCGTCGCCGGGTCGGCGCTCATTAGGAACGCCAGATCGGTGTTCCTCTTTTTGGCCGCGATGTTGGTTTTCAGGAGGTCGATCTTCACGTCTTGTTTCTCCATCATCTGCAACCACCTCGGGTCAAACTTCTCGTCCCTCTTGACGGCGTGGGTCTTGGCGTCGGCAATGCACTTCTCGATCGACGTGTGCAGCCTTTCTGTCGCCGGTGTGCTCGCCCTCGCCGCCTTCGCCTTCTTGTTCCCTTCTGGACGTCCATCCGAGGCTCCCGACCCCGGTTCGTCGGGGTTGAAAGGTTCTTTCCCCTTGCCGAGGTTCAGACGAACCTCGGCCCACTTCTCGCACTTCTCGATCCTGGAGAAGACATGGAGGAATTTGAACTCGGCGCCTTTGCTGTCCTGCCGGTACATCTCGAACATCCGGACTCGGGGTCGCCATCGCTTTCTCGCCGCGCGCCATGTAAAATCCTTTGAACTCGGGGTCGCAAAGCTTGCGCTCGTCGAACGATCTCTTCACCCTCGCCCAATAGTTCTCCGAGTTCTGATTTGCGCCCGTGATTGGGTCAATGCTCACCGTCTTCCACGCTTCGGCGAGACACTCGTCTTCCTTGGCGGACCATTTGATACGAGGCTCGGCTTTGTCGGCCGCCTTCTTCTTCTTCTTCTTCTCCACGGCGACGGGTTGTTCTTCATCCTCCTCGTACTCGCCGTATTCTTCCTCTTCCCCGGCGAACTCATCCCCGGCAAAGTCTTCCCCGGCAAAGTTGGCCTCTTCTTCTCCCGGGGGGGATGACGCCGCCACCGCCGAGCCAGACGCGATGATGTCGTCCATGCATGCGTCCTGTGACTCCTGCGATTCGGGCATTTGGCCGAGCACGCTGCGGGGACTATCGAACTCGACCGGAGGGTGGAACAGAGGACCACGGTATGGCATGGCCGGCGAGCCCCTGGTGCCGGCGCTGAGTGCGGAAGGGCCGCGGAACGCTATGTTGGGGTTGAATCCGCCGTGCGGGTCGCCGTCTCCGTACTCCAGCGTGTCCCCCCTCCAGTGGGGTGTGGCTGGCGACGCCGGCGAGAAGGCGGTGGGCGACGGCGACGGCGAGAAGACCGACGGTGACGGTGACGCCACGCTTGCTTGGCTTCCTCCTTGGCTTCCTTGGGTTCCCCAAGCGCCGGGCGGCAAATAGAGGTCGTGCGGCGCATACAGTGGGGACGGCGCAGGAAAGCACGGTTTCCCGGCTGCCGCCGCCGCCGCTCGTCGTGTCTCCTTGGCCTCCTCCGCCTCCTTGGCCTTCTTTCTCGCGCCCCTTGCCTTGCGGTCGGCGGTGAGCGTCTTCCTTCGCTCGACTTCGTTCGCCCACTCGGTGTTGCTCAAGCCGTCCGGCCGCCCCCTCCCCCTCCCCCTCCCCCTCCCCCTCCCGCCCCCCACCATCTTCGCCGGTGGTTCTTCGCCGGCGGCTCGTGGGTTGTTGAATTTCTTGGGCGCCATATGGGAGGCGATTGCCGCGGGAAACGGCGGGAGCTACGGTATATGGAGAAGGAAAATGGAGGGAAAGCAAAACAAAAATGGCGGGAATCGTGTTGTCTCGCCGACAGGGCTGGCCCGCGCGGCGTTTCCCTTGCGCCGGCGCCCCCAGGCCGAACCCAGCGCGCTGGGTTCGGCCTGGGTACGCCGGATAACTTTTGGGCCAAATCCGGCGAAAAACGAGACCCTGGGGGCGCGACTGGGAGAAAAATTGCCCGCCGGCGTCCAAAAAACGGTCCTGGGGGGCTCTTGGGGCGGCTGGAGTTGCTCTAACTCATCGTGCATCTCCTCCAATCCCTGTGAAAAAACTTCAAAACACTGTTTCTCCCATTTCTTTTCTGTGGGGTGATATTAGTAGAGATAAACAAATAGGCTTCTTGCTGCATATAATCCATGGACTAAAATTCACATGAATGATCAGAGAGTGTATAATGTTGTATGCCCACTCATAAACTCAATTGGATCAAAAAGATTCAACTCAAAAGTTCAAACTATGCATAAAATAATATGGGACAGAATCTGTCCAGAAAAACAGCAGCATCAAAACGTATTTTTCTTTCCTACTTAAACTCATCTAAAAATTCGGAAAAATTTCAAGAATACAGAGGATGAAAAGTTGCAGTTACTGTTAGAATCTTAGCTCAATCGGAGTTACAGAATAGCAAAGAAAAATCAAACCATGCACAGACTTCGTGCAGGAATAAAATCTCTGTATAGAAGTAGCAACTTTTTCAAACCAAAATAGGTAAAACTTGGCACTTTATTAAAAATTCCAGAAACTAAGCTAAGAAGACAATCTCTTGTTACAGCAAGAGGACACAAAGAAAATCCAAATAGAAACAACCGGGTTGCCTCCCGTAAAGCGCTTTCTTTATAGCCATATAGCTAGGCTTACTTACTTGTTGTTTACCGAAGATGAATCTCATGAGGGAGCTTAAAAGTTGTGCCCTTCTTCCTTGGGAAGTGTTCCATGCATTTCTTATGTGGAAACTGAAACTTCACATTCCCTTCCTTTGAATCAATAATAGCCCCTGTGGTACGAAGAAAAGGTCTTCCAAGAATAACAGGACTAGAGGTTTTATTCTCCATATCCATGATTAGAAAATCCACAGGTACAAAAGTCATATGTAACTCTACCATAACATCACTTACTTTTCCTAAAGCACGTTTAATGGTATTATCAGCAAGTGCAAGTTCAACAGAGCATTTTTTAAGATTCTTTAATTCAAGTACTTCATATAATTCTTTAGATAGAATAGAGACACTAGATCCTAGATCAAGTATGGCATGGTGTGTCTCTTTTCCAATAGTTACTAGCACCTTGGGGATCCATATATCCCCAAGCTTAGGTGGTATCATAGCTTCTTGATTGTATCTAGCAATTTTTTCTTTCAAGACATGATTAGCAATATAGGAACCAAAACCAGATTGGTTAACATGAATAGAAGGATCACTTGCAAATTTTGTAAGATAGATATTAATTCATGCAAGGTACAATTCTATAAATCAAGCAAAGTATCATTAACTTCACTAAGCATCTTAACTTCTTCAACTTTTCTTTCATCATGTTCAGTTTTACTAACTTCTTGTTTTAAATCCATAAGACGAGACATAAAAGGCAACAGATATTCAGGATAATTTAGCAATTCATTCAGAGTTTCCTCCAAAGTAAGAGGAACATTTTTAGCAATATTAATAGAATTCAATCCAACCACAGGTGGTGCTTTTGGTTTTCCAGCAGACATACTCAATAAAGTGGCTTGATTATCAGCAAGTTTTGAAAGGGCTTTGTCTAGTCCTACAGCTTGGAGTTGTAAGTTTTTAATATCAGAACTAATAGAAGCAACAGACTTATTCAACTCTTGTATCATGGTATTATGACTAGCAACTTGTTCCATAAGAATTTTATTAGCCTCAAAATTATCATTACTTGATGACACAGGCTTGCACTTATCATTAGCATTAGGATATGGAACAAAAGGCCGATTGTTGGGAACATATGGAGGTTTATTATAAGAATTATAATTGTTGTTACCATACCCATTGTTTCCATAATTCCTAATGAAGTTGGCATCAATATTTTCAAAATTATTACCAACTAGTTCTTGCAAAGGAATATTTTCAACACTAGGTTTATTAAGCAAAGCAAGAATAGTATCCATCTTAGATGACAAATCATGAGTTTCTTCTATGGAGTTTAATTTCTTAGATGAACTAGGTGCTCTATCAGTATGCCATTGACTATTGTTTTGCAAAATGCTTTCCAATATATTCTTAGCCTCTACTATAGTTTTTCCCATAAAAGCACCTCCAGCAGCAGAATCAAGTATATTTCTAGACATGTAATGCAGACCATTATAAAAAGAGTGTAGTATGGTCCATTCATTAACTCCATGTGATGGGCAAGTTCTAAGCATAAGTTTTATCCTATCCCAAGCCATAGCAACATGTTCTTTTTCATTTTGCCTAAAAGATAGAATATTGTTTCTATTTTGCAAAATTTTAACAGGAGGATAATATTTCTTAATGAAAGCTTCTTTCAGATCATTCCAAGTTTTAATGCTATCAGTAGGTAATGAATGCAGCCACTCCTTAGCTTTTCCTCTAAGTGAGAAAGGAAATAATTTCAGTTTTAGAACATCACTTTCAACATTCTTAAATTTTTGCATGTCACAGATTTCAACAAAATCATGAAGATGCATAGAGGCATCCTCCACAGCACTACCACCAAATTGCTCCCTAGTTATCAAGTTCAACAAAATAGGACTTAATTCATAGCTATCAGCATGTATCTCAGGTGTGGTAATAGGTTTAGCAATAAATTGATCATTTGGAGTATTTGTGTAGTCACACAACTTAGTCCTATCACCCATTTTAGCAAGTTTTTATGTTTTTTTAATTTTTTATGCAAAACTGAAAATAAAATGACACTAAATAATGCAAACCGAATTAACTAATGCAAAACAAAATGCAAAACTAAAATAAAAAATGCAAACCGAAATCTAAAAATGATATGCAAGACAATAACAAAACAAAATAAAATGCTTGAAGGTAAAGATGGACAAGATGATGCTCATGTAGGTGCAACCTCCCCAAGCTTAGGTGTTAGCACAAGTTGGTGATGAAGTTGACTTTGTTGTGATATCCTTGGATAAAACCTTCCAGCTATGATTCCCCGGCAACGGCGCCAGAAAAAACACGTGATGACGGAATTGATGAGAGTGTTTCTCCCTCAACTACGCCAACAAGCACTCTTGATACCCTGAAAGGAAAATAATATATGGGATAGGTTGAGCCTCCAAGTGCAGAGTATGTAGAAGTGGAAGTTTTTTCCCCACGAGGGTGACTTGAGGGTTTAATATCGAACTCTCGGGGAATCAGTAGTGGGGATTTTATCTCCTTGTCCTTCTCTAGATTTCCTGCAAACAAAGTAGATTGCTTTCTGCCCTCAACCTCACCAAGTGGTTGTCAAGCACAAGGTGTGAGAATGATATTAAGATAATAATGAATGCAAAACAGTAAATAAATATGCAATGGTGGTAAGTGGTAATGCAAGGATGATAGTAATGATGATGGATGATATTTTTTGGGTTTTTATATGTGTATGCAATAAATAAAAGTGTTTTTATATTTTCTGATTTTAAAATGGCTGAATGTAGAAAATGCTTAAAAGTGGTTGGAAAGTTGTTTCTTATGATTAAAAATGGACCGGGGTTCATGGTTTCACACATGCACTCTCTCTTTAATATAGTGTGGCAAATAAGTAGACATAGGATTAACATATGAGATTGCAAACAAGTTTAATGACATGTTACTAATTATATGGGCATCACGTCCTAACATACACTACTAGGAAAAGGGTTATAGGTGGGTGACATTCTGTGGCGCACCAATTTTCGTGCGCCACAGAAATATGTTTCTGTGGCGCACCAAGCACGGTGCACCACAGAAAGTCGTCTGGGGGGACTGGTGAATTTTGGAAAAAAAAAATCTGTGGCGCACCTGGATTGGTGCGCCACAGAAAGGTGACATTCTGTGGCGCACCAAGCTTGGTGCGCCACAGAATTTTTTTCTTCGGATCACCCCCCCGTGGATCGCCTTTTTAGTCTTGTAGGAAGTAAAATAAAATGATAAAAAATTCAATAAATAAAATCCTTTGCGATGTAGTTAGGTATGAGTGTCTAGTAGGTCTAGAAATTTTGAAATATGAATTTTGACCTTTTTTGCAACAAATGAAAAAAATCTTATAACGGCCATAACTTTTGCATACGACGTCGAAAAAATGCGAATAATACCTTAAAAAAAACTAGAGAAAATTTCGGATTCGATCGCACCGGGGTTTACCCGGTCAGCAATTCACAGAATCCTCAAATTCCAAACCAAAAAAAGTTATGGCCAACAGAAGAATTTTCCCAGCAAAATCAAAAAAAATCCAAAAAAGGGAAAAATTTCTGTGGCGCATGTTCCAAGGATGTGCCACAGAATTATTGGGCAGGATTCGAAATTTTGAATCCCGCCAGCCCCCTTCTCCCTCTCTTTTCCCTTTTCTCCTTCTCTCCTCCACTTCTCCCTCCACTTCTCCCTCCACTTCTCCTCTTCCTTTCTCCTCTTCCCTTCTCCTCTACACTTCTCTCCCCTTCTCCTCCCTCCTCCATCTCTTCTCCTCTCCTCCACATCTTCTCTACTCCTCCTCCACCTCCACCTCCACCTCCACCTCCACCTCCACCTCCGGCGACCTCCTCCACAACTCCGGCGACCTCCACAACTCCGGCGACCACCTCCACAACCCCGGCGACCTCAACCTCCGGTGACCTCCTCCTCCACCCCGGCGACCTCCACCTCCGGCGACCTCCTCCACCACCGGCGACCTCCTCCTCCACTCCGACGACCTCCTCCTCCACTCTGGCGACCTCCTCCACTCCTGCGACCTCCTCCTCCACCTCCGGCGAACTCCGGCGACCACCATCCTCCTCCACTCCGGCGACCTCCTCCTCCACCTCCGGCGAACTCCGGCGACCACCATCCTCCACCAACCTCCGGCGACTCCCTCCTCCACCCATCTACGGCCTCCAAAAAAACGAAACGAAATGAAATTCCGGCGACCAGATCTAGATCTGGCCAGATCCAGATCTAGATCTGGCCGCCCTTTTTTTTTTAAATTCAAAAAAATTCTGTGGCGCATGGTAAGAGGGGTGCGCCACAGAAATATTTCTGTGGCGCACGGTGGGTGGGTGCGCCACAGAATAAATTTTAGTGGCGAGATTTCTGTGGCGCACCCAACAAATTTGCGGGTGCGCCACAGAATGTCAAAAAGATGCGCCACTGATAGCCTTTTTCCTAGTCGTGATAGAGACCTTTTGATTATTAGTCTCACTTATACTCCACCAAGATGCGAACTAAATCATAACACTTCAGTAATTAAGATGACTCAGAGTATAGCCTTAAGATTAATGACATGAAGTGAAAATAAGAACATGTTGGATCTAGTCATAGGTAGAGGCTTGTCACTCCTCATACCTTGCAACATGGTATTTTGGTTTATCCCTAGTGAGGCAACAAAGTAAGGTAAACACCCAATGGATCGCGATATTAAGTTGTCAGCTCATCACATCACCACTCCCGTTACTCCAACTAATGCACACGTTCCCCCTCACACGCTCTCATAAACATGCTTGATCAAAACAAGGATACAAGAACGGGGTACATAATATGCATCTACTTTCATAACTGAAATAAACATTGCAATCTCAACATATATTAACTCATAAAAAGATCCACCACAAAGGTAATATAACGATGACCGTAATCATGTTCAGCAGCTCATACGGTGCTAATTAGTGAAGCTCAAGAGAGAGAGAGACATATGTTACTGCCACAAACCCATAGTCCAGAGGTGGACTACTCCCTCTTCATCATGGAGACGGTGGAGATGTCGATGGAGAAGAAGGAGACCTCTCCGGCAGCGCTCCGCCGGAGTTTCCCCCTCCAATCTGTAGCCTCCTGGTCTTTGTTTCTTGTTTATCTCGTGTGGCGGCTCTCTCTCCGAAAAACCTCGGGGGGCTCTTTTTATATGAATTTTTAGGTCACGAGGAAGCTTCAGGAAGAAGGATCGTCGCAAACGGGGCCACGAGGGCCAAAGAGGTGGGCCCACGCGGCCCCTGTACCTGGCCGCGTGGGGCACCCTCTTTCGCCCCTCCGGCCTCCGTTTGCTTGCTTCCTTCGCTCCTAGGTCTTCCTCCTTCCAAAATAATGATCCCCGTAAATTTGCAGCTCATTATGACATCGTTAAGGCCCTGAAATAAATAAGGAAAGAAATAGGGGTTTTCTGCCTATGCAGGATTAATTCCATAAAAAGGGGAAATCATTATTAATTACCAAAAATCATTAAATAACAGTAATATACCCCTTATATGATGCAAATATTTATGGAATACAAGTATTATAGTCCAAAGTTCATGTATGCATTTTACATGCATCAGTGGTTTCCGGAGGTATCGGAAAGGTCCGGGAATTTTCCGGCAGGGTACCGGAAGATTCTAGAAGGTTCTAGAAGAGTCTAGAAGTGGGTCCCACAGTGTATGGGGCCAACATGGACTAAAGGAGTGGTGCAGAGGCCACATGGGCCAGCCGCACCAGGACCCCAAAGGCCCATGCAGGCTAGGGCACAAAGGGGGCCGGCCAAACCCTAGGGCGGCTGGCTTGGGGGCCAAGCCACCCAGCCGCCGGCCCTAAGGGAGGCTTTGGGCGCACCCCTTGGCCTCCTATATAAGGTGGACCAAGGGGCCGGCCGCACGCCCTGCTCCTCAACCACCTGCGCCGCCCCCTGCCCCTGCGCCGCCTCCTTCTCCCTCCTATCTAGCTCCCGCTTGGCAAAGCCCTACTAGGTCTACACCATATCCACCACACCACCATCGTCGTGCTGCTGATCTCACGAGCCTCTCCATAAAATCTTGCGGGATCAAGAACGTGGAGTCTTCATCAAGCCGTACGTGTGGATCTCTCGGAGGCGTTGCTCGTGCGACGCATCGGATAATACATCTCCTCGCGACTAGACAAGTCTAGTTGCGGGGATTGACTAGCCAACCCCTGCCTCGACAAAACACGCTCGGTTTTCTTCGAGAGTGAGATTCGATCTCCTTCTTGCTACCACCATCTAGTAGATCTAATCTTGTTTAGGGTTTTATTCTGCCATGTTTGCATAGGAAATTTTTTTGTCGTATCAGAGCCTAGATCTATTTGTAGATGTTGGTGCGATTAGAACACAAGTGTTGTGGGAGTTGATATTTTTGTTACTACCTTCTCGTGTGTACTTCGTATCTTGTTGGATGGTTGGATTGAAGCGGCCCGGACCAACTTTACTCGTCCACGCATGAGAGACCGGTTCCACAATTGACATGCAACTTGTATTGAATAAGTGGCTGGCGGGTGTCTGTTTCTCTAGCAAAGGTGAGATGCGATTTACAATGGGAGGCCTTTAAAAAGGATGAGCAGATAAGCAACTCTCATATCACCGTTGTGGCTTTGCGTAGATTAGAACGGTTCTATCTCATGACCCATAGAAGCCACGTAAAAATTGCATAAACAAAGTAGAGGACGTCTAACTTGTTTTTGCAGGGTTTATGATGTGGTATGGGCAAGATGTGATTGTGTGATAATGTATGCAATGATCATGTTTTGTAATTTTCACGACTTACATGTCGATGAGTACGGCAACCGGCAAGAGCCTTATGGTTGTCTCCTAATTATTGTATGACCTGCGTGCCACTTTAACACCATGTAATTGCTTTACTTTATTGGTAAAGTAGCCATAGTCGTAGTTGCAATAGTTGGTGGAGGCAATCATGGTGGTGGCGCCACATGCTGGTGATGATGGAGATCATGCCGGTGCTTTGGAGATGGAGATCGAAGGCACATGAAGAAAAGGCTATACCACGTCACAAAATTTTGAATTGCATGTGATGTTAATCCTTTTATGCACCTTATGTTTTGCTTAGATTCGATCGCGACGGTAGCATGATAAGGTGATCTCTCTCGTTAATATCAAGAAGTGTTCTCTTCTAGTATGCATCGTTGCTAAAGTTCGTCATTTTGAAGCACCACGTGATTATCGGGTGTGATAGACTCTACGTTCACATACAACGGGTGTAAGCCAGTTTTACACGTGTGGAAATACTACGGTTTCCTTGACGAGCCTAGCATGTACAAACATGGCCTCGGAAGACTAGAGCCGAAAGGCTAAACACGAGTCATATGGACGATATGATCAACATGGCGATGTTCACCTCTGAAGCTGCACCATTTCACGTGATGATCGGTTGTGGTGTAGTGGATTTGGATCGTGTATAACTAAACAACTAGAGAGATGTTGAGTTTAGTGGGAGTTCGTTTTGTAATTTAGATTAACTCGAACAAACTATCATGAACCTAGTCATAACACCTTTTTGCAAATAATGTTGTAGATCAATGGCCCGTCCCAACACCACCATGAATTTTAACACGTTCCTAGAGAAAGACAAGCTAAAAGACGATGGAATCAATTTCTCAGATTGGTTTATGAATCTGAAGATTATCCTCACCACTGCCAAGAAACTGTATGTCCTAGATGCACCGCTAGGTGCAGCTCCAGCAGAGGGAGCAGCTGAAGATGTTAGGAACGTCTGGGCAGCCCGTTCTGAGGACCACGAGATAGTTAAGTGCGGTCTGTTGTATGGCTTAGGACCAAAGCTCCAAAAGCGTTTTGAGCACCATGGTGTTCATCAGATGATTGTTGATCTGAAGGCAATGTTTCAGACTCAAGCCAAGGTGGAGAGGTATGAGGCCTCCTCCAAGTTCTTTAGCTGTATGATGGAGGAGAACAGCTCCGTCAGTGAACACATGCTCAAAATGTCTGGGTACGGTGATCGTCTGGCACAGCTGGGTGTCGTAATTCCCAATGAGTTGGGGATTGAACGCGTTCTTCAGTCACTTCCACCAAGCTAAAAAGGCTTCATGATGAACTATAATATCTAAGGGATGGAGAAAACTCTTCCCGAGCTATTCGCAATGTTAAAGACAACAGAGGTGGAAATCAAGAAGGAGCATCAAGTGTTGATGGTCAACAAGACCACCAGTTTCAAGAAAAAGGGCAAGAGAGACAACTTCAAGAAGGGCAGCAAGCCAGCTGCTGCGCCTACAAGGAAGTCAAAGAAGGGCCCTAAGTCTAATACTGAGTGCTTCTACTGCAAGGGAACTGGACACTAGAAGCGCAACTGCCCCAAGTATCTGGCGGACAAGAAGGCTGGCAACGTCAAACAAGGTATATGTGATATACACGTTATTGATGTGTATTTAACAAGTGCTCGTAGTAGTACCTGGGTATTTGATATTGGTTCAGTTGCTAATATTTGTAACTCAAAACAGGAGCTGCGGAATAGACGACGCTTGGCGAGGGACGAGGTGACGATGCGCGTCGGAAATGGATCAAAAGTTGAAGTCATCGCTGTCGGCACACTCCCTCTGCGTCTACCTTCGGGGTTAGTTTTAAACCTTAATAATTGTTATTTGGTGCCTGCGTTAAGCATGAACATTGTATCTGGATCTTGTTTATTGCGAGACGGTTATTCATTTAAGTCAGAAAACTTTGGTGTTTCGATTTATATGGATAATATCTCTTATGGTCGTGCACCTGAAGTGAATGGTTTATTTCTGTTGAATCTCGATAGTAGTGATACACATGTTCATAACGTTGATGCCAAAAGATGTAAACTGAATGATGATAGTCCCACATATTTGTGGCACTGCCGTTTGGGTCACATTGGTGTCAAACGCATGAAGAAACTTCATTCTGATGGAATTTTGGATTCACTTCATTTCGAATCATTTGAAACTTGCGAACCATGCCTCATGGGCAAGATGACCCGAACACCCTTCTTCGGCACGATGGAGAGAGCAACAGACTTATTAGAAATCATACATACTGATGTGTGCGGTCCAATGAGTGTTGCAGCACGCGGTGGATATCGTTATTTCTTGACCTTCACTGATGATTTAAGTAGATATGGGTATATTTATTTAATGAAACACAAGTTTGAAATGTTCGAAAAGTTTAAAGAATTTCAGAGTGAAGTAGAGAATCATCATAACAAGAAAATAAATTTTCTTTGATCTAATCGTGGAGGTGAATATTTGAGTTACAAATTTGGTATGCATTTAAAGACGTGTGGAATTGTTTCACAACTCACGCCACCTGGAACACCACAGCGTAATGGTGTGTCTGAACGTCGTAATCGTACTTTATTGGATATGGTGCGATCTATGATGTCTCTTACCGATCTGCCACTATCATTTTGGAGCTATGCATTAGAGACAGCCGCATTCACTTTAAATAGGGCACCATCAAAATCCGTTGAGACGACTCCATATGAGTTATGGTTTGGCAAGAAGCCAAAGTTATCGTTTCTTAAAGTTTGGGGTTGCGAGGCTTATGTGAAAAGACTTCAACCTGATAAGCTCGAACCCAAGTCAGAAAAATGCGTCTTCATAGGATACCCTAAGGAAACTATTGGGTATACCTTCTACCACAGAACTGAGGGCAAGATTTTTGTTGCCAAGAATGGTTCCTTTCTAGAGAAGGAGTTTCTCTCGAAAGAAGTGAGTGGGAGGAAAGTAGAGCTTGACAACGTTATCAAACCTGTTCTTGAGATGCCGAGAAGCGCAGAGCTGGAAGATGTTCCAGAGCAGCCATCACCACCTGAAGAAGCAAATGATGGAGATCATACTGCTCCGGTCAAGGCTACTACTGAACCTCGCAGGTCAACGAGGGAACGTACCGCTCCTGATTGGTACAACCCCGTCATGAGTGTCATGTTGTTAGACAATGATGAACCTGTGAGTTATGAGGAAGCGATGATGAGCCCTGACTCCGATAAATGGCTAGGGGCCATGAAATTCGAAATGGAATCCATGTGTGAAAACCAAGTATGGACCTTGGTGGACTTACCGAACGATCGCAAGGCCGTTGAGAACAAATGGATATTCAAAAGAAAGACAGATGCTGACGGAAATGTCACCATGTACAAAGCACGACTTGTCGCAAAGGGTTTCCGACAAATTCAAGGAGTTGACTACGATGAGACATTCTCACCTGTAGCGATGCTGAAATCTGTTCGGATTTTGTTAGCAATTGCCGCATTTTATGATTATGAAATTTGGCAAATGGATGTCAAGACTGGGTTCCTTAATGGTCATATTAAGGAAGAGTTGTACATGGTGCAGCCCAAAGGTTTGTTGATCCTAAGGATGCTAACAAAGTATGCAAACTTCAGAGATCCATTTATGGACTGAAGCAAGCATCGCGGAGTTGGAATCTCCGGTTTGATGAAGTGATCAAAGGGTTTGGATTTGTCCAAACTTATGGAGAGGTCTATATTTACAAGAAAGTGAGTGGGAGTTCTGTAGCATTTCTGATACTATATGTGGATGACATATTATTGATTGGAAATGATATAGAACTACTTGAAAGTGTAAAGGATTATTTGAATAAGAGTTTTTCAATGAAAGACCTTGGTGAAGCAGCGTACATTTTAGGCATTAAAATCTACAGAGATAGATCAAAATGCCTAATAGGGCTTTCACAGAGTACATACCTTGACAAGGTTCTGAAGAGGTTCAGAATGGAAAATTCAAAGAAGGGGTTCTTACCAATGTTGCAAGAAAAGGTTTTGAGTAAGACTCAAAGTCCAGTCACGGCAGAAGATAGAGAGACAATGAACAAGGTTCCCTATGCCTCAGCCATAGGCTCTATCATGTATGCCATGCTATGTACTGACTAGCAGGTACCAAAGTGATCCAGGAGTGGAACACTGGACAGTTGTCAAGAATATCCTTAAGTATCTGAATAGAACTAAGGAAATGTTTCTCGTATATGGAGGTGACCAAGAGCTTGTCGTAAAGGGTTACGTCGATGCTAGTTGGGACACAGATCCGGATGATTCTAAGTCTCAGTCCGGATACGTGTTTATTCTAAATGGTGGCGCTGTGAGTTGGAGGAGTTCCAAGCAGAGCGTGGTGGTGAAATCTTCAACTGAATCAGAATATGTGGCAGCATCGTCGGCAGCAAGTGAAGCAGTCTAGATGAAGGAGTTCCTCTCTGAGCTGGGTGTGGTTCCAAGTGCGTCAAGACCACTGGCCCTGTACTGTGATAATACAGGTGCGATTGCTCTTGCCAAGGAGCCAACTTCACACAAGAACACAAAACATATCAAGCGCCGCTTTCACAATTTCCGTGAGAATGTCCGAGATGGAGACATTGAGATTTGCAAGGTGCACACGGATCTGAATGTGGCAGACCCATTGACTAAACCTCTTCCATGAGCAAAACATGATCAGCACCAAGAGGCCATGGGTGTTAGATTGCTACAGATGTAAACTAGATTATTGACTCTAGTGCAAGTGGGAGACTGTTGGAGATATGCCCAAGAGGCAATAATAAAGTTTATTATTTATCATATTTCATGTTCATGATAAATGTTTATTATCCATGCTAGAATTGTATTAATCGAAACAAGTACATGTGTGGAATATAAATGGCAAAGTGTCCCTAGTAATCCTCTAATAACTAGTTCGTTTGATCAAGTGTTGGTTAGAAGTTTTCTAACCAAGGATTAATGAATCACTTGATAAACGGAGTTGTATCATGGGGATGATATAATGGACAGACCCAATTTAATAGATGTCAAATATAGTTTCCTTGGACCATGAGATTATGTTACTCCCGCTTACCGGAAGAATACTTTGTGGACATCAAACGTCACTTCGTAACTGGGTGATTGCCTTTCAGGTAATTCCGATGGTAGGTTGTTGGGTTGCATGAATCAAAATTGGAATTTGTTCATCCAACCGTTGGATAGATTTCTCTGGGCCCTCTCGGTAGCATAGCATCCAAACGCTTGCAAGCATATGACTAAGTAGCTAGTCATAACGGATCCTATCCTATGGGAACGAGTATAGAGAACTTGTCGGGAACGAGATTAATCGGATATGGAGATATGAGTGATTAAGTCTCGGACAAGTAAGATATCGTGAGACAAAAGGAATCGTATATGGATTAATTGAATCCCGGACATAGTGGTTCAATCGGTAAAATACTTCGTTGAGTATGTAGGAATTGATATGGGCATCCCGGTCCCGCTATTAATATGACATATTCTCGAACCCGCAGGGTCACACACTTAACGTTCGATGTAGTTAGGGCTCAGGATAAATGATGGTGTGAAAGAATATTGATTCGGTGTCTCGGATGGGATCCCAGACATCACGAGGAGTTCCGGAAGAGTCCGGATAATAAGATTCATATAAGGAAAGTGGTTTCCAGAGGTATCGGAAAGGTCCGGGAATTTTCCGGCAGGGTACCGGAAGATTCTAGAAGGTTCTAGAAGAGTCTAGAAGTGGGGCCCACAGTGTATGGGGCCAACATGGACCAAAGGGTTGGTGCAGCGGCCACATGGGCCAGCTGCACCAGGACCCCAAAGGCCCATGCGGGCTAGGGCACAAAGGGGGCCGGCCGAACCCTAGGGCGGCTGGCTTGGGGGCCAAGCCACCCAGCCACCGGCCCTAAGGGAGGATTGGGGCGCACCCCTTGGCCTCCTATATAAGGAGGACCAAGGGGCCGGCCGCACCCCCTGCTCCACAACCACCTGCGCCGCCCCCCTACCCCTGCGCCGCCTCCTCCTCCCTCATCTCTAGCTCCCGCTTGGCGAAGCCCGGCTAGATCTTCACCATATCCACCACACCACCGTCGTCATGCTGCTGATCTCGCGAGCCTCTCCATCAACTCTTGTAGGATCAGGAACATGGAGTCTTCACCGAGCCGTATGTGAGGATCTCTCGGAGGGGTTGCTCGTGCGACGCGTCGGATAATACATCTCCTCGCGACTAGACAAGTCTAGTTGCGGGGATCGACTAGCCAACCCCTGCCTCGACAAAACACGGTCGGTTTTCTTCGAGGGTGAGATTCGATCTCCTTCTTGCTACCACAATCTAGTAGATCTGATCTTGTTTGGGGTTTTATTCCGCCATGTTTGCGGAGGAATTCTTTTTGTTTTCTATGTTGCGACCCTTCACCATATTGCCTTCCGCTGGGAGTTCTCTCGTTGCTTGACTGTCCTGAGGGTGGAGAAGCGGTGGGGCTTCTTCGGGACAAAACGAGCCCTGAGGTGAGTTCGGACTTCTACCATGGGCCTTTCGTGACCGCCTGAGATTGCGGTTGCCCTGAACGTTGTCGTGCATTTGCAGGTCCTCCGGGTCCGGAAGCCCACGGAAACTCGCTCACGTCGGTGAAGATGAGGAGGCAGGAGAGGCCACGGAGAGCTCCGTGATGGTTGCGAAGGAGTTCCTGCCTCCTGTCGGGACCCCTCCGAGGGCCGGTCCCCCGGAGAGTGGAGCTGGAGGGTCGCCGGTGAGGGCGGCACAGGTGCCGCCCCTTCGCAGGCAAGAGCAGGTCGCCCCAGGTTGGGACCCGGCAACCTCCATTCCATCCTCAGGTAACTCCTTTCGGAGTCATCCTTGTCACCCCCGGGTGACCGTGATGTCACCCCTGGAGGCTGAAACTTTGTTGTCGGTGCAGATCATAGGGCGAAGGACCGCGCCGGGGGTGAGGGTGACATTGAGCCCCCAGCGGCCCGCCCAGAACGTGGCGCTGAGACCGGTTAGGCTTCTAGCGGTGCTTCGGCGTTGAGGCCCGCGAGTCCCCCTGGTCCGCGGGCGGCAGACCCGACGCCAGGGTTCTCGAGGACGTTCTCCAATGTCGGGGAGTTCTTGGCCTTCGCGAAGGCTGGGGTTGGGCGGCAGGCGCCCTCTTACTCCCTCCAAGAGGAAGAAGTGCGCGCCCGAGAGATGCGGGTGGCGGCGGACGAGGAGATGCTCAATGCCCGCGAGCTCAGTCTGTCTCGTCAGCAGGAGGAGTTGCAGCGGCGCCTCCGCATGCTTGAAGCTCAGGAGAAGGCCTACCTCGAGGCGGAAGAGATTTTCCAGATCAGGGCGGCCCTTGACGAGGATCACCTGGAGCAAGGGATGTCGAACGTGGCGGGATGGACTCGCCATGAGGTGAAGGCGGAGACAGCAGAGACCATCCGGGCGAAGGACAAGACCATTGCGTCGAGAGATTAGAAGATCTCCAGGCTGAAGAGCGATCTTGCCCATGAGGTGAATCGTCGGGGACATGTCCGGAAGGACTTCCAGAGAGCTCGGGATGAGCCGAACGAGCATGCGGCGAAGATTGCATCTCTGACAGCCACTGTCACCGCACAGAAGAGAGCCCTTGCTGAGGCCGAAGAGTTCAAGAAGAACGCGGACGCTCATCGGGCCGCGCTGGATAAGAAGGTCCGGGATCTGGAGGATGTGGTGGCGTTTCGGGACGAAGCTGTAACAGCCCCAGTTTGGTACCCTAAAATATGGGCCAAATTTTCACTTTTTGATTTGCAAACATTGCATCATGGCATCCATTTAAATTGCTAATTTAAAATAAAGCAGGTTTGGAAAGCAATTAAAAGGAAACAAATCCCAAACCCCCAAAAATCTCCAACCTCAATGCCTTTTGCTCAACTTAGTGAAACCAAATTAATTTGAACTTCCAAATTGTTCAGGAAGTTCCAAGTTTACTTACTATAACAAATTGTCAAAATCCAATTCTTGTCAAACAAAGAAATAAAATTGAGAATCCAAAATTGGCTCAAATCAAATTCTAATTTTGGAACCAAGTCAAACTTTCCAAAAATTCCAATTAAAATTATGGGGAGCTTCTTTAATATATGGGGAGCCTCCACAAATAATTTCACTATTTTTGGAAACGCTTAAATACTCCAAATAAATATATTTTGGAAATTATCAAAAATGACTATCATTAGAGCCTGTGAACAAAGGTGGTCCAAAACATTTTATTTTGGGGCACCAATTTTTGTGGGGGTTATAAAGGACAAGGGGAGGCCACTTGAATTTTTGCAGATTTTATAAAAAGGTTTAGATGCCTTAATTAAATCCCTAAAAGTGCCACTAGACCTTTTTGTAATTAATTAAAATGGTGCCACGGGGTTCTTCACAAATCTTCCTTCTCTTCTTACTGGCACCACAGTGATGGCACTGTGCCGCCGGCGCCCATGCCGCCCTGCCCAAGCAGCCGCGCCCCTGCTGCGGATAAGAGGACCCCAAGGCCCTCTGCTCCCCTACAAACCCTAGTCCTTCCCTCGCGCCGCCGCCACCCTCTGTTCTTCCTCCGTGTTTCTTCTCCTGGACACCATCACGGCCGGAGCTTGAGCTCAAGCTCTTCACCGAATCGAGCCTCCCGGATCCAAGCGAGCTTGTCTAAAAGCTAGACCTATCTTCACTCCTTCATTTACACACCCCGGAGCCTCCTCTTCCGTCCTCTGCTTCTCGGGAACAAGCATACCCGAGCACGCTCTAGAACGCCGAGCCGACCACCGTCGATGTCCCCACTTGTACGCGCCTCCCCAAGCCACTACGTCATGTCCAGGAGGTCTGCGGCGATGCCTACGACCACCAAGCGGAAGGAATCAAGCCAGGGATCGCCGCACGCATCGATTTCCGTCCACGACGTCGACTACGTTTGCCAAAGGGGAACGCCAAGGTCGTCGTCGTCTTCCTCCTCTACGTCGTCTTTGTCGGCCTCGAGCTTGTTCGACTACAGCAGCTACCTCTCAGTGAGCTCCCGCGCGCCTACCCTTTCTCCCGCTCCCCCTCTCCCTCTCGCCGGCGCCCCACCGTTGCCGCCAGTCGTCGTTTCCCTGCCGCCGTTGCCCGCTTGCCCGGCCTAGCGCCCGGCCTGGGCCGGCTGCCTCAGGTCACTGCCCGGCCTAGCGCCCGGCCTGGGCCGGCCACGAGGCCGGCAGCCTCTGGCCTGGCCCCGGCCTAGGCCGGCCAGGAGGCCGGCCGCCTCAGCCACAGGCCCGGTCTGGAAACCGGCCTGGGCCGGTTTGGAGGCCGGCCTGTCTGGCTTTTAATTTTCCTTTTTGGAATTTAAAGTTAAATTTAAATAATGATTAACTATTTAAATAATGATCCAAATTGGCAAATCAAATATCAAAATGCTCAGAAAAACAAACTCTACCTGTTAGAACAATTGAAATGATCCTTTGAGTTTATATTTTGCTGTTTGTTAAGAATTCCTAAAATGGTGTAAATAATACCTAATTTGGGAAAAATCATAATTCGAGAAATATTTAACCAAAAATTATGAATAAATATCAATGTGATCAGCACTTCAAATGCTATCAAACCATGCTAATATTACATCATGATCTAAAATATTTATTTGATGTTATTCTTTAAATGATTAAACAAAATAAATTCAAATAATCAATTAATTCACTATTTATTCATCGATAATCGGAAAATTACAAATAAGGTACCAAAATGATCGGAAGAACAAACCCTACTTAATAATGACATGTTCATGCATATTTAAGCCACTTCTTTTGTAATGTAATAAATTATAATTAATGTGGTCACTAAGATAAATATGGGGTTGTTTCCAAATAATTGCACTAATTATTTGGAACTCCATTTAATTTGTTAGATACATTAAATGATGACATCCTTGCATAAATTTGACATGTCATCATGATTGCGCATTGCACCTTGTCTCGTGTGATTTATTGTTCCTTTGTTATTATTTTGGGTATCGATAGATTCCGGAGTGGAGGTTAACCCTACCTACCCCGACGAGCCGTACTACACGCCCCGGCAGCAAGGCAAGAGATAACCTAACCTTCTTGGCATCTAGCATCCTACTGTTTTATAAACTTATTTTATCCACCATAATTTTGGTCAATACTAGAATATCCAATGAATGCATGTTTTTCCCCGAACCAATACATGTATCCCTACCTATGAACCATAGGGTTGATGTGGTGGCCTGAGACAAAGATATAATTGTTGTAGCTACTGCTTAGCTATGCTTAGCCATGCTTAGTCGAATGCTATATATGTCCGTTGATTTAATTCCATTATTTATGTTGTTGATGGAATGTTCGGACATGGTGGTTACTGTTGGTACCTAATTAATTTGCTTAAAAGGCTTGGATGAGTTGCCATCGGGGATGGTGTGTTGCCTCATTCTTTCCCCTAGGTGCGAGTTCCTGTCTTCGGACTCAAGGTTTGAGCGTGCTGCCATTGGTGGGAGTATGGGCTCCTTACTAACTGAATAACTTGTGCGGGCGTATCCAAGGATCCTCTAGATTTGCGCTTTCCATTTGCGTGTGAGTTGCAGGTGGACGAAGGCGCGATGAAGAGGGTGTGTGTGGTGTTAGGGCGTGGCGATGGGGGCAGGGGCTGAAATAGGCTGGGTAAACTTGCCCTGTCGCCATAGATGATTCTTGGATAGTCTCACGCGAGGTAAAGGTTTAACCGCGCCCACTCGCCGGCCTTCCCCGGAAGAGGGCCAATCAGGTGAGCCGGACGGTACCAATGGGTAAATTAGTACACCCCTGCAGGGTTAATCTTTTCGAAAAGCCGTGTCCACGGTTATGGACGCCTTGGGAATGGATTTACGGGATCATAGAGAATTTTAACCTAACTAAAATTTGGCAGCTAAAGGTTGCATTACAACGTATGTGTAAAGGTTCATTTCCTCGAGGGTCATTCGAGGGAGTGCCTTTGGTGGAGATGAGAGATGTTTTGGCTACAAGTTGGTTCGACGAGAACCGAAGATGAAAGTTACTCTCTTACCCATTTTTGGAAAACATTCTGAGTAGACGATGCCATGGGTCTTTATGTCTTTTAAAAAGGAAAACTAGCTTTATGCAAATTAGCTACATATACAGCTTTAGAGCCTCCGTCAACATTGGGCCTATATCGCCCTACTAAACTTGCGAGTACATCGTACTCAGTCTCTTTTTGCTGCTTTTATAATTTGTTTCAGAGGAGGACGACACCGTGGAGACAAGTGGTTTCTTCTTGGACATCGACGAGTAGTTCGGGGTTCCCAGGTGGCATCTTGGGACGTTGGAACAAGCTGGCATGGGTTTATGTTTATGTGCAGTCCTCTTAGGCCATATATTTGGATCTTGTTGTACTAGACAACTAATTTGCTTCCGCATGATGTATTATTGGGACTGTGATCCCTTTTGTGTGTAATTTGTATCTTCCTCATATATGAGTTGCTACATGATTTTGTGTCGTAGAGTCTGCAATGTGCCAGTTGTTCCACAAGTCTTGATCTCTGTTTTATTCATTGATAGCTATGCGGGCACCGGTAGTCGCTCACGGTGCCTACAATCCGGTAGAGGTAGCAGAAACTGTCGTTGCTCACATCAACTCAACGTTCTAATCCCGAAGAAGCAACAAACACTGGAAACGCAAAAGATGCATTTTACTACTACGGCAAAAGAAGTGGCATGTTGATGACATGATGCATGACAAATTAAATGTTGTCCAATTTTATTCCCTAACACATGGCAAAGCATTTTAAATGGGATCGATGCACAATATAAATGCACCAGACAAATCCCATAATTAAATTGATTTAATTTGACTAGATGGATAAATGTTCGATGTTAATTAATGATGCATGATTTTATAAGATACGCATATAGGTAGATAGGGCTAGGGTTGGGGTCACACATCGGAACGAGGATCTTCAGATTCAGAGAGGAAGTAGTCGATGTAGTTGTCGTAGTCGAAGTAGCCGAAGTAGTCGTTCATCCGGAGTCGGAGTAGTCGAGGTAGTCGACGTCGTAGAAGTAGTCGTACTCAGGTCGTCGTCGTAGCGGACCTTGGCGTTCCGGGCTTCGGGGTCATCGGGGTCCGGGGCGTCGGGGTTCGAGTACCGGTCTTCTCAGACACGCACGAAGGCGGCCGGCACAAAAGGTCATCATCACGGAGAACTTGGCGGGTCATTGTCGAACGGGCACCGGTAGTCGTTCACGATCATCGTGGAAGTAGTCCTTGTCGTATCCACACGGTCGAGGAAGATCTTGGCGGCTCCAACCTTCACGGTGCCGGGGAACTTGCGGGTTCCCGTCGGGAAACATCGGGGAACATCGGGAAACGGAGACGGGGAACACATCACGACGGGAACAACGTCGGGAACGGAGAACTCGGATTCAAGACGGGAACGGGATCGAAGAACTTGGCGTCGGGGGTTTAGGTTTCACGACGGGAACAACCGGGAACCGGCATCGGGAACGGGATCGGGAAACATCGGGGAAAACGGGAAATGCCGGGAACATGTCACGGAGGCTTCGGGTCGGGGACGGGAACGTGACCACACGGAGACGGACTCGCCACAGAGGACTTGCATCTGGCTGAGACACGAAGGCATAGGATACGTGCACGGAAACGGTCGAGGATGACCGTCGGGAACACCACAGCAACAAGCAGGGGACGCCGGGCAGGAGAGCATGAGGCCCGGGGGCAGGGTGCCGGCCGGCCATGGCGCGGGCACAGGGAGGCGGAGAGGCGCCGGGCCGGAGGCGGGCCGACGGCGGCCGGGCGCGGGGATGGCGAGCGGCCGGAGGCGGGAGGACGGGAGGAGGTCGCGCGGCGGGGAGAGGGGCGAGGGAGCCGGAGGACGCGGCCGAGGACGAGGACGTCGGCCACGGCGGCGCGGAGGAGAGCAGGGAGAGGCGCACGCGGCGAGCTGCGGGGGTGCTCGAGGTCGGCCGCGGGAAGGAGAAGCAGGGGGCGGCCGGGGAGAGAGGGAGGAGGAGCAAGGGGAGCAGGGGAGAGGCTGCGGGGAGAGGAGGAGCTTGGCCGGAGGTGGAGGGGATCGAGCTGGAGAAGGAGCAGGGCAAGTCGGGGATGCGCGGGTGGCGTGCGTGCGGGGAAGAGGACGGCCACGGGAAGAAAGCACGGGAAAGAAAAAGGAGAAGGAAAAGGGAAAGAAAAAGAAAAAGAAAAGGAGAGAGGATAAGGGAGAGGGTCCAGGGACCCAAAAGAAAAAGGAAAAGGAGTTGTTGGTGAGGTGGAGGGGCAACTTCGCAAAACCGGAAAAAGGGGAGAGGGTGGCTGCAAAAAGGCAGGGGGTGGGAAAAGAAAACTGTCAGGGGCAGGATTAGGGTTTGGAGGTTAGGTGGGCTTTGGGCCAGGTTTGGGCTACTCTCTCGGTCACTCAAACTTTTATTTTTCTTTTGCAAATTAATTTGGCAAATAATTTTAGAAAACGGAGACGACTGTCTCGGTAAAACTTTTTCGACAATTTTTAGCAAAATAAAATAGGGTTTAATAAAAATAATTTTTGCGGACAAAACATGCGATGCGATGATGCTGATGTCATGATGATGTGAAAAAGCAAAACAAACAAAATCTAATTTGGGGAAAACCCCGGGGCATTACAATAGACGAGGGGATCCCCATTGGGAAGCTTGTTCTTCTCACTTGGGCTCAGACTCTCCTCCTTCAGGAGGAGCGCCGCGGGTGGTGTTTCCAAGCAGAGTTCCTCCTTCGCTCCGCGCGTCCGTGGGGAAATAGGTACATCGATGCTTGTAGCACTTCCTTGAGGCTTCTTTTCGCTGGCCCCGGGCTGACGTACGCTGCTGGGGGGACGAACTGAATTCCGCGAACTTGACCTTTGACAGAGGGTGTCATCTAGGATTCTTCAGGGTCGAAACCAAGCCCCGGGTACCGCAGATATTCCACATCGGTCTTGGCATTTTCTTCCGCGCCATCCTGTTCGAGGCCCCACCTGACGAGGCCAACGCAGACCTCGACGAAGATCTTGACGGTGAGGCAGGACTTGACGCAGAACTTGGCGGAGCGGCCAAGGCAGATCTTGCCAGAGAACTTGGCGGAGCGGCCGAGGCAGACCTTGTCGAAGAACCTAGCGACAAGGCCGACGCGGACCTTGTCGAAGAACCTGGCGACGAGGCCAACGCGGACCTTGTCAAAGAACATGGCGACGAGGCCGATGCGGACCTTGTCAAAGAACCTAGCGACGAGGCCGACGCGGATCTTGTCGAAGAACCTGGCGACGAGGCGATGCAGACCTTGTCGAATAACCTGGCAACGAGGCCGACGTAGGCGCCGATCAAGATCTTGACGAAGATCTCGAAGTCGATGAAGATGAATCCAGCGCTTGCGCCCCCTACCTGGCGCGCCAGATGTCGTGTCTTGGATCGCGAACACCGGGAGTAAAGGATACCCCCTTTTTAGGTTCAGCACAGGGCGCGAAGGAGGTTGGGAGACGCCAACTTCTGGGAGAATGTTGTTAAGATCTCCGATCTACGTACTAGCAAGCAACACAGAGACACAAGGAGTTTACCCAGGTTCAGGCCGCCCAGAGGCTAAAAGCCCTACTCCTGCATGTCTGGATTGAGTGGATCATCATGGTGTGGCTAACAGAGGTGGTTGCGGGTGAGAACCCGGGAGGTGTTGGCTAGAGGTTGAAAACGAGCAGATCCTTTCCCGGAGGAGATCACCTCTCGCATATGCTATTCTTGTCTGGTGCGCTACCTAGCCTAGCCTCCGACTCTCTCTGATTCCGCCCCCCCCCCCCTCAGGTGCCTCGGTCCTCCTTTTATAGGCTAAGGTGATCCCACAAGGGCACCTTTGGGGGCGGAGGGGTTTTAGGCGGGAAACCCCTCCGGGTTCTTCTTATGAGGCGACGTGGCCTCTTCTCATCCAAGTATTCTTCTGAGGGGGGTTAGATGCGGTCGCCCACCTTTTGGAGGGTGGGCGGACAAAGGCTGACACCTTTACCGACCGTGTCCCCGCTCGGCGCCTCCATCTTCTTGGCGCCCAAGTCTTGTAGGAGCTTCCAGCAGGGGCTGGCAAGCTTATGCTCTT
This sequence comes from Puccinellia tenuiflora, assembly GCA_012064385.1. Taxonomy (NCBI): domain Eukaryota; kingdom Viridiplantae; phylum Streptophyta; class Magnoliopsida; order Poales; family Poaceae; genus Puccinellia; species Puccinellia tenuiflora. The sequence goes on along the minus strand of QRDG01000783.1, from coordinate 276,335 downwards.
CGCCTATACGGAGGCTGGATCCCGGGGGTGAGAGTGGCTCCTGCCGGGCGTCCGGGTCCCCGGGACCTCCGCGTCGTCTGCCGGGTTGAGGGTGACCCCGGAAGGGCACCCGGTCCTTAGTCGTGATTGTCGATGTCGTCCTTGTCCGGTTGCCATGGGGCAGATGGGGGGCCCATCTGCCAGTGCCGAACCCTTGCCTTGTTCGCCTTCTTGGTGGGCCCACTGGTGGTGGACTCACTTTGACCGCATCAGGGAACCCCGTGTTCCACTGTTGCAACAGTCCCCTCCACCACTCCCTGCCCAAGCTCCTTGATCCTCTCCGCGGCAACGACTACAGCACCATGGTGCAACTACTGTACGTATGTCTCTTCTCCCATGTTTTCAGTACTGTTGTTTTAGAAACGTGCAGCAAGTTTAGAGTTTGCTTTTTGTGTTGTTTCAGCGCATTGATGGAGAATTTCTGAGTAGAGATAGATGTGCAGTGATACTTGACATTTGTAGATGGTACAAGAGTGTACCGCCGGGGCAAAACATGGGATTTTGCGGTGGGTCGAGACTTGTCCGTGGCGCAGATTACAGCAGCTGTGGAGGAGCAGTTTCAGTGGTCTACTGATCAGAGAATGACCATTTGGTATGGATCCGGAGATGACACCATTCCTTTAATTTCCGAGTCCGGGATAGCGCAATTATTTGATAGGTGCAATGAATCAAGGACTTTAAGGTTTGGTGTGACCATTGAGAACAAAAATAATGAATCTGCTCAAGTGAGGGGTGAAGAGGAGAATGATGAGCCGGTTCATGTTCCATTCTTTGCTTGGCCGAACCAAGCCTATGAAGGGGAGTATGAGGATGATGAGCCTGTGCAATATGAGGAGGAGGCGAAGGCAGTCCATGTGAAGGATAATGAAAATAAGCCAAAGGTAGCGTCTATAAGGGTTCCATTGGGAACGTTGGATGTTGACAACTCATATGATGAACAAAATGTGCCCGGGGATGATGAGGGTATAATTGCTAACACCGTGGTTCCCACTCATATTCATGATAGAAATTGTCCTACAATTCAAGAGAAGAGCACCTTTGTTGATGGAAATACTTTTAAGGTTGCCTTGAGACAACTAGCAATTAGAGAAGAGTGGTCTTTTAACACGGAGTATAGTGAGAAGGAGAGATTTCGTGCTAGATGTACCGATGTAGATTGTCCATGGAGGATACATGCTGCCAAGTTAAAGGGTTGTAACACGTTCATGGTATGAAAATAATTTATATATTTATTCCTGCACTTGTATTTATTCCTGTACTTCTTTTATTGACATGAGATATTGTGAATACTTGTGCAGGTAAAGAAACTTCCATTTGCTCATACTTCTGGAAGTGCCAACAAAAGTGATAAGAAGGAAGGGAAAGCAAGAATGGCAAATAAGGACTGGATTGCTGATAGGGGGAAGACATCATGCAAGAGGATGCCACCATAACTGCAAAGGGTCTTAAAGAACGGTTGGAGAGAAAGAGTTTAATATGAAATTGCTGTACAGCTCGTGCACTGGATGCTCTGGATGGTACATATCAAGAGAATTTTCAGTTGTTGTGGAACTTTAAGGCAGAATTGTTGGCAGCCAACCCAGGAAGCGTATGTGAAATAGACATCAAGACAATTCGTAAGAAAGGTGGCATCGTGCACTACTTCAACCGGCTGTTTATTGCCTTCAAGCCATGCGTTGATGGTTTTTTGGAAGGTTGTAGACCATATTTGGGAGTCGATTCAACCTTTCTTACAGGGAAGTACACCATACAGTTGGCTGCAGCGATTGGTGTTGATGGACATAGCTGGATGTTTCCCGTTGCAATTGGGATCTTTGAGAAGAAGAACACTAAAAATTGGGTATGGTTCATGCAACAACTTAAGTCATGTATTGGTAATCGAGAAGGGCTAGCAATCCACACTACTAAAAATCTAGAGATCAGCGACGTTTCTGAGGCGACGTTCCAATATCGTCGCGTCATTTCATCGCGGATGTTTGGAAAGTCGATTTTGCTCTCGGCGTTTTGGTTTTTTCACTCAAGGGCCGGTTCCGCGCGACATTTCGCACATTTTACGTCGCGGATTTTCGTCCCCGGCCCATAAGGCCCAGTTTGAGCCCAGTTTCCTTCGACGAAACTTTATTGGTCACGTAGAACGTCGCAAATTTTCATCGCACGACACTTTTTGTGTGGTTATATTCGTTTGACTGGGAACGACCGCGTCGTTGGTGCCGGGCCCCACCTTAATACTGTGTGCACCGTTATGTTCCGTTTGTTGTAGAAATGAAACACGCGACCTCGCCCATTGGCACTGCCAACGCCATGTGTAAACTAGTACTCCGTCCGTTCGGGATTAATTGTAGGGGAGATATTTTTCGTATATTTCGAAATCATATTTTTCCTCTGTTAATTAATTTTGATAGACCAATGCATGCGAGCCTCCTTGGCTCTTGTAAGTGGCCACAATTTTTTCTCACCCTACATAATTTTGGTAGGCCAATGCATGCAACACGTACACACAAAAATAAGGAATTTATTCTTTCTTAATCCACGCAAATTGTTCATCCACACCGTCTAGCCGTTGACATATACTCGCTCTGTTCCATATTACTTGAATTGTATTTGTCTAGATACGGATGCATCTAGACATATTTTAGTGTGTAGATACATCCATAGCTAGACAAATACGTGTCAACTAATATGGAACGGAGGGAGTATGAAACAAATAGAAGAAAATCGCACACACAAAAAAGAAACTCCAGAAAATCAGTTCAAAAAGAGCATGCACACAAATGCATATATTTTTTGTATCATAATATAAGATGTTTTAGCTATTTGCATACAGACTACGACATAGCTATTTGCATGCAGACTACATGGGGAGCAAAATTAGTGAATCTTAACAGTAATTGCGTCTAGATACATCCGTATGTCGTAGTCCGTATGCAAATAGCTAAAACATCTTATATCTAGAAACGGAGCGTAGAAAGCTACACCCTTGCTTTCCATGGAGTAGCGCCAGACTCGGAGGCTTTCCCAATGCATTTCTGTAGCTACTCCTAACATATGTCTATGGCGGAGGAGGCCGGCGACAAGCTCACCGGCCGTCCACGCCATGCACTGCTAGAGCTGCTTCTCAAAGATGCATATATCTCTTGTCAAGGAGGCAATTTTTGGGAAATCAAGGGGCCGTGTTTCAGGCTATGTCGATATCAATGACCGACGTAGCCAGTGGAGAAAGCTTTCCTTGACCTGAATCCTGAAAGCTCTTGTTCTGGCAGGGAATCGATATCAATGACCGGCGTAGGTTGGTGGCGGAAGAGGTTCCTCCTCGTCGGACACATGCTCGGGCGGCTCGTGGTCGGTGCTGGTGGTGGAGAAGCTCGTGGTCGGTCGCTGGTGGAGGTGGATCTGGTGGAGGTTGCGGCGCTGCAGCCCAGGCCACCGCAATCCGGAGCCCCTGGATGCGGTGTATCTCGTTGCGGTGTTGGCAGCGAAGCAAGGAAGCCGCATCAAGGCGGCGGCGTTGCTCGAGGTCCTCATCCGTCGGCCGGACTGAAGGGGGTCGCAGCATAGAAAACAAAAATTTTCCTACGCAACAGGCGGAATAAACCCCAAGGATCTAGATCTACTAGACGAAGGTAGCGAAGATGAGATCCAATCTCTTACCCTTGAAGATCAACAAACGCGTTTTGTCGGTGCAGGGGTTGGCTAGTCGATCCCCGCAACTAGACTCATCTAGTCGCGAGGAGATGTATTTCCTCGAAGTCCAATTCGATGAAGTGCCACAAGGGGTAGCACCTCCGCGGTATCCACACGTACGGCTCGATGTAGATCTCCGCCTTCTTGATCCCGCAAGCAAGGTGGAGATGGCTAGATGGATCTCGGCACCACGACGGTTGTGGTGGCGTTGATGGTGGAGAAATTCCTGCAGGGCTTCGCCAAGCAGCTGCAGGAGAGAGGAGGGAGAGGAGAGGGAGGCCGGCGGCTAGGGTACAAGGGTGCACGCCCCTGCTCTCCCCTCCTCCTTATATAGGCGTGGGGGGGCTGGTTTGCCCCTCCCCCAAGTCCTTGGGGCGGCCAAGGGGGGGAAACTTGCCCCCAAGGCTCCCTTTCCCTTTAGGGTTAGGGTTTCCCTTGGGCTAGCCTCATGGGCCTTTAGGGAGGGGTGCGGCCAGCCCATGTGGGTTGCTGCACCTCCCCTTAGCCCAAGTTGCCCTTCCAGGTTCGTGGCCCCCAAGGTGGGGCCCTCCGGAACCTTCCGGAACCTTCTAGAATCTTCCGGTACTCTGCCGGAATTTTCCCGAACTTTTCCGGAACCCTGGAAACCACTTTCCTTATATGAAACTTTACCTCCGGACTCTTCCAGAGCTCCTCATGATGTCTAGGATCTCATCCGAGACACCGAATCAACATTTGATTACACCATTTACTTATCTCACTAAAACCCTAGCTACATCGAAGCCTTAAGTGTGTGACCCTACGGGTTCGAGAACATGCAGACATGATCAGATCAATAATCAATAGCGGGACCGGGATGCCCATATTGACTCCTACATATTCAACGAAGTTCCTTATCGATTGAACCACAATGCCGGAGATTCTTAATCTCGTATACGATTCCCTTTGTCTCACCGATATTTAATTTGCCCGAGATTTGATCGTCGATATCTCCATATCTAGTTTCATCTCGTTACCTGGCAAATTCTCTTTACTCGTCCATAATATAGGATCTCCGTGATTAACACTTAATCACATGGTTGCAACCTTTCTATGCTATATTACCGAGAGGGCCCAGAGATATCTTTTCCGTCACAAGGAAGGACAAATCCCACTCTTGATTCATGTCACCCAACAAATACCATCGGAGATACCTGAAAGCCACCTTTATAATCACCCAGTTACGAAGTGATGTTTGATGTCCACAAAGCATTCCTCCGGTAAACGGGAGTGACATAATCTCATGGTCTAAGGAAACTATACTTGGCATACTAAAAGCGTTGGCAATGAAACTTGTGTGACACGATCAATTGCAACTCTTTATTATCGGGTCTTGTCCATCACATCATTACTCCTAATGATATGACTCCATTATCAAGTGACTGTAACAAGTCCATGGTTAGGAAACTCTAACCATCTCTTGACTAACGAACTAGTCCGGTAGAGGTTTACTAGGGACACCTGTTGTTTATATTCCACACATGTATTATGTTTCCAATTAATACAATTATAGCATGGATAATAAACTATTATCATAAACATGAATATGCTAATAAACCATTTTATTATTGCCTCTAGGGCATATTCCCAACAGTCTCCCACTTGCACTAGAGTCAATAATCTAGTTTACATTTTCTCGATCCAACACTCATGGTGTCTAACACTCATGGAGTCTCAGTGCTGATCATGTTTGCTCGTGGAAGAGGTTATGTCCGTGTTCTGTACTATACAGTTCTTTATGTTCTTTGCAAAACATCAATGTCACCTAATTTGACATTACTTTATCATCTCATGATAAACTTCCTATCATCCCATGATAGAACTCATTATCATATAATGTATATAACATGTTTGGTTATAGAGTGAGATATTCATATCCCTTTATGCCTATATGACGTATGATCAGTCAAATGGACTTTCTCATAGCATATCCATCCGGAACTCACTCAATCTTGAAACAACTTTCTCAAACCAAAATATTATATCTTTTAATCCTTGAATTAATCATATACTCCTATATGTTGTACACTCACAAATTGACAGTGCAATCATGTCACTTCGATATTTCCGATCATGCTTTCGCTGCGCTTCTGCCTTTATGAGATTTCCAATCTAGTTTGGTTTTATGACTTCAACCAAGTCTACCAATCTCTAGATTCTATTATCTCAACTCCATGAAAAATGACTCCTCACTTAACATGTTCTTCTAACCAAGAACTTGGGTCACATATCGTCAAATACAAACACATGGTTCTTATATGTTTTAGACCTATGAACAATTCATAGCGAATTCTAACATATCCTCCAACCATCATTTTTGTACTGAGTTATCAACTCAATGTTTCACCTATTTTTCACAAGCAGATGAACCTTTCTTCTCTTGTTTTATTTTGAACTCCTTCAAAATCTTACTTAGGTTAAACATCATGACATAATGTTTTATCAAACATATCTATCCTCCATAGATACATCCATCTCCATGGATATTTGACATTCAAACTAACTTCATAAGTTATATGTTGGTTCCTGACTTATTTACAACATTTATGAAATCTCCATTTCACTCAAACAATATGTTGTAAACTCCCACTCAAATATACACCATACATATTAAATTGTGAAACCACTTTGGCTCCCACTCAGAAATATGTTATCTCTATATTTGACCATGAACTAGCTCGCACTCAAACATATGTCTCCACATATTTTGATCATGGAAAATAGTTTCTGCTCTAACTTAATATATGTCGCCACATATCTTAATTAGATCACACTCGTGTATTTTCTCGATATTTTTGTCACCTCCAAAATTCTTAATTAACTATTAGTATCGAGAACTCTTTATACGAATACTAGTACTTTGCTAGCATAAATCCTTTTGACCTTAAGCACAACTACACCATGTAGTTAACAACATTGAATATGTTAAAGAGCTTTACCTCTTGTGCCTTTGTCCAGTAAGTTTTATTTATTCCTTACAAACCCTTTTGAAGAATAAATATGTGAAACAACGCTTTCACAAAATCAAGTAACAATTACTTTGTGATTTAAACTTAACATAGGATGACTCTCAGTCATTTTCGTATTTAAGGCTTCTATTTCTTCTTTGTACTTTCGTAGGTATGTCTTGTTTCTCAAACATGACAAGTAAATCATGAATATTATTTTGTAACATGACAAAACTTTAATATTCTTGAATCCTACTTTTCTTTAGACAAGCTAAACCGAAATTCAATGATCACCATCATTAATTCCTTCATGTGTCAAGTTTTAACCAACATAGCACTTTACATATGTGCCACTTGACACATAAACAAGCAAGGTTTTAGCTTTTCTATTTATTCCATCAATTCTTTTATCAATGAAACCTTTTCACGATAAACCACTAAAACACTTAGCACAACCAACAAATTGGTTTGCCCCTTTTAGTCTCATATTGTGGAATCACATTCATAGTCATACTTATGAATATACTACAACATTATTCGCAATGGTCTCTAATTATCTCATAATTACCACGACTTCTCATAACTCATATGGAATCGTTTATGCGAATCATTAAATAGATCCTTATTTCTAAAACAGAGTGTTTATCAAATAAATCTAAATTCTATTATTAAACCCCGAAGTAAAACCCTTCTTTGAGACCACACAATATCAAATAGTGTGTGATTACAATATCTTAGGACATATCAAATGCCTTTGAAATATTCTAAACATTGTAATTTGTGATAACACTTCTCACAAGTCCACATACTAACATATAACTCAAATATTTTGTCTCTTTTGATCAAATCATAAAGACTCAATTTTCTTGTTAACTTAATATCCTAAACTCCAGAATTTTATTTGATCTCATCAAATATCATAACTCGAATAAATACACCTATTTAATCATTTCATTTATGATGGAGTACACAAAATAATGACATTTAACATTTGCTGAAAATACAACCAACACTTGTGTTTATTTCCGGCAACTCATGACACACTTCCAAAGGGTGGCATTTTAGTCATACTCCTTCAATAAGGCGCATCGATAAAACATCAAAATGTTTATTCAATCTTTAGCACGACTAAAACAATTGTCATTATTAAGTTTTGGATATCTTTAGTATGTCTCATATTTTATAAATGTTTAACTAATTTATCATCTAGATTATAATAAGAATAATACACTTATAATCGAAAACTTGTGATTTCCAAAAAAGGATCACTCATGAAAATAGAACAACCATTGTCTTTAACATGAATGACCGTCTCACATAAGCAAGACACACTAATTAAAATCACACTTAATTCGATTACAAAACTTATTCAAATCCTCTAATCCAAAATGATAAATGTAGAGACAGATCGTTGCCAGCATCAACTCCTTGATTGCCACCATTCCACAACGTCTTCCTTTATCCTTTATGCAAATCTCAAGCAGTAGGTTCTGTTTTCATAAAACAGAATGAGTATCAAATACTTATCGGAACCGCCACAATTGCAATTTGGACTTAAACATTTATAACTTGTATATCACTATATACTTTCTGCATTGTCAACTTCTCTTGCTATGGGTTCCACTTTGACATGACGCAGCCAAGACAGAAACTCACAGAAAGTGATCAAATCCCTTCCCATGACATAGTCTTCGACGTAATTCTTGAAGCTGGGGAGAAGCTAGCGTATCACCCCATCTATCGCGAAATCGTCCTTCATCTCATGGTTCCAAACAAGCACTAGACGATGATGTATCTCATGCATTATCCTCAGGTGTTGTTCCAAGCAAGTGTTCTCTTCCATCTTGAGTGAAAGAAAACTGTTCAGACATTCGAACCTTACAATTCTAACTTGTGCTGAAAAACTATTTTTCAGCTCATCAACAATCTCCATTGCAATCAAGTTCTTGAATTGTCTACTTAGGTCAGAATTCATGAAGGTGCACATCATCCACTTGACTTTCAAGTAGGTGGTTCAAAACCACTCCATGTACTCTTCATCGCTTGCAGAAATATTTGGGTTTATCTCCTATTGGTTCTTCTAGCACGTAGAGCTGAGCATGGGTGTTTAGGACTTCTCTCAGACGCAGGTACCACTTAACAAAATTGACCCATCGAGACGCAGTTTTTCAGCAACGAACAGACTACCGTAGTCGACCATGATCTACAAGGATTTTTGCAAAGACATCTTTAGGACTTTTGTTTATGATAATTTTAGTTCATCTTAATGAACTCCCACTAAACTCAACATCTCTCTGGTTGTTTAGTGACACACGATCCAAATCCACTACACCACAACCGATCATCACGTGAGATGATGTAGCTTCAATGGTGAACATCACCATGTTGATCATATCATCCATATGACTCGTGTTTAACCTTTCGGTTCTTGTGTTCCGAGGCCATGTCTGTACATGCTAGGCTCGTCAAGGAAACCGTAGTATTTCCGCATGTGTAAACTGGCTTACACCCGTTGTATGTGAACGTTGAATCTATCACACCCGATCATCACGTGGTGCTTCGAAACGAAGAACTTTGGCAACAGTGCATACTAGGGAAGAACACTTCTCGATATTAATGTGAGAGATCACCTTATCATGCTACCGTCGCAATCACATCTAAGCATAACAATAAGGTGCATAAAAGGATTAACATCACATGCAATTCATAATTGTGATATGATATGGCCTTTCTTCTTGTGCTTTTGATCTCCATCTCCAAAGCACCGGCATGATCTCCATCATCACCGGCATGATCTCCATCATTGTGGCGCCATCACCATGGTTGTCCACCAACTATTGCAACTACAACTAATGCTACTCTTAGCAATAAAGTAAAGCAATTACATGGTGATTCAATGACACGCAGGTCACATAAAATAAAAGACAACCATATGGCTCCTGCCGGTTGCCGTACTCATCGACATGCAAGTCGTGAAAGATTACAAACATGATCATTGCATACATTATCACAAATCACATATTGGCCATACCACATCACATGACCCCCTCTGCAAAAACAAGTTAGATGTCCTCTACTTTGTTTATGCAATTTTTACGTGGCTTGGGTCAACGAGATAGAACCGTTCTAATCTACGCAAAACCACAACGGTGATATAGTAGTTGCTTATTTACTCATCCTTTTGAAAGGCCTTCCATTGAAAATTGCATCTTCACTAAAGCAAGAGAAACAGACACCCGCCAGCCACTTATGCAAAACAAGTTGCATGTCAGTCGGGGAACCGGTCTCTCGTGCGTGGACGAGTAAGGTTGGTTCGGGCCGCTTCATCTCACAATACCGCAAAGATGCAAAGTGCACGCGAGAAGGTAGCAACATAAAATATAAACACCCACAACACTTGTGTTCTAATCGCACCAACATCTACGAATAGATCTAGGCTCTGATACCACTGAAGGGGGTCGCAGCATAGAAAACAAAAATTTCCCTACGCAACAGGCGGAATAAACCCCAAGGATCTAGATCTACTAGACGAAGGTAGCGAAGATGAGATCCAATCTCTTACCCTTGAAGATCAACAAACGCGTTTTGTCGGTGCAGGGGTTGGCTAGTCGATCCCCGCAACTAGACTCATCTAGTCGCGAGGAGATGTATTTCCTCGAAGTCCAATTCGATGAAGTGCCACAAGGGGTAGCACCTCCGCGGTATCCACACGTACGGCTCGATGTAGATCTCCGCCTTCTTGATCCCGCAAGCAAGGTGGAGATGGCTAGATGGATCTTGGCACCACGACGGTTGTGGTGGCGTTGATGGTGGAGAAATTCCTGCAGGGCTTCGCCAAGCAGCTGCAGGAGAGAGGAGGGAGAGGAGAGGGAGGACTGCGGCTAGGGTACAAGGGTGCACGCCCCAGCCCTCCCCTCCTCCTTATATAGGTGTGGGGGGGCTGGTTTGCCCCTCCCCCAAGTCCTTGGGGCGGCCAAGGGGGGGAAACTTGCCCCCAAGGCTCCCTTTCCCTTTAGGGTTAGGGTTTCCCTTGGGCTAGCCTCATGGGCCTTTAGGGAGGGGTGCGGCCAGCCCATGTGGGTTGCTGCACCTCCCCTTAGCCCAATTTGCCCTTCCAGGTTCGTGGCCCCCAAGGTGGGGCCCTCCGGAACCTTCCGGAACCTTCTAGAATCTTCCGGTACTCTGCCGGAATTTTCCCGAACTTTTCCGGAACCCTGGAAACCACTTTCCTTATATGAAACTTTATCTCCGGACTCTTCCAGAGCTCCTCATGATGTCTAGGATCTCATCCGAGACACCGAATCAACATTTGATTACACCATTTACTTATCTCACTAAAACCCTAGCTACATCGAAGCCTTAAGTGTGTGACCCTACGGGTTCGAGAACATGCAGACATGATCAGATCAATAATCAATAGCGGGACCGGGATGCCCATATTGACTCCTACATATTCAACGAAGTTCCTTATCGATTGAACCACAATGCCGGAGATTCTTAATCTCGTATACGATTCCCTTTGTCTCACCGATATTTAATTTGCCCGAGATTTGATCGTCGATATCTCCATATCTAGTTTCATCTCGTTACCTGGCAAATTCTCTTTACTCGTCCATAATATAGGATCTCCGTGATTAACACTTAATCACATGGTTGCAACCTTTCTATGCTATATTACCGAGAGGGCCCAGAGATATCTTTTCCGTCACAAGGAAGGACAAATCCCACTCTTGATTCATGTCACCCAACAAATACCATCGGAGATACCTGAAAGCCACCTTTATAATCACCCAGTTACGAAGTGATGTTTGATGTCCACAAAGCATTCCTCCGGTAAACGGGAGTGACATAATCTCATGGTCTAAGGAAACTATACTTGGCATACTAAAAGCGTTGGCAATGAAACTTGTGTGACACGATCAATTGCAACTCTTTATTATCGGGTCTTGTCCATCACATCATTACTCCTAATGATATGACTCCGTTATCAAGTGACTGTAACAAGTCCATGGTTAGGAAACTCTAACCATCTCTTGACTAACGAACTAGTCCGGTAGAGGCTTACTAGGGACATCTGTTGTTTATATTCCACACATGTATTATGTTTCCAATTAATACAATTATAGCATGGATAATAAACTATTATCATAAACATGAATATGCTAATAAACCATTTTATTATTGCCTCTAGGGCATATTCCCAACACGGACACCGGGTCGGCGGCGGTGCATCGTGTCTGTGCGAGTGGAAGGGAGAGAGCCGGTGGTGGAGTGTGTGAGATGAGAGGGCCGGTTGTGGCATTTTAAAGCCGGTCGCGAAGGAGCGGGCTTGGCTTCGTCATTAAAGCCAGGACTTACGGCATGCATGCCGCCGCGTAGGCTCTGCGGCGCTGCTACGAGGCGACGCTTCACTGTGCCGCCCACCTATCCACTGAAACGATGCACCGCCTGACGGCCCGTGCAACGATGCGACGACTCGCCACTGAAATAATGCGGCGCCTACATCGCTGAATCACTGCCGGGTGCCTGCGCATCGACGCATCGCTTCGTGTGTATGCTAGGCGCGGGCCAGACAGTGTCCGGCAGCGCGAAGCCAGCCCCCAAAGTTGAAGGCATCGCTTTGACAGGCGGGTCATACCTAATACTCCCTCTGTCCTCAAATAAGTGGATGTTTATCTTTGAAATTTGTCCACAAAAGAGTGTACTTCTATCTTCCCAATGCATTTAAAAGTAAAAAACAATGCTTCTCATTCATCACACGGAAATCAAGCCCAATAATATTCAACACATGGTCTCCTTATTTTCTACATGCACTTAGCTCATTGGAGGTGGAGAAATTAAAGAGGAGAGAGATGGAGGTTTGCACCTTCCCAATGTATTTTTTACTCCACTCCATAATCTTTCTTAAAATCTCTAGATGTCCATTTATTTTAGGACGCAGGGAGTAAGTTCAACACCAGCATGCACATAGCACATGGACATCGGTTTTCAACACAAACAAGCAAAGTTCAACACTACCATGCACACAGCGCATGGACATCGTCGGTTCAACACATACATCAGTTCAACACCAACATGCACAAAGCGCATGGACATCGTCAGTTCAACACAAACATCAGTTCAACACATATATTAGTTCAACACGAACATCAGTTCAACACCAACATGCACAAAGCACATGGACATCAGCGCAAGACAAAGCATGCAACACTAGTCTACATTGCTATCATCTGCTGGTGCTTCATCCTTGTTAGTGTCATACTCCCCTAATGTGTCGTCTGCTTCATTATCATTTCCTTCTACTTCATCTTTGTCCTCCTGTAATATGGAAACTATTAATTTTCCCAAACTATCCAGAGGCACATTTTTTGTATTCCCGATTAAAGCCCAAAGCTCTTCTACAGAGACCACGCGGAGAATGCTGTTAGGGAGGTCTAGAGTAGGCGGACGCGGAGCATGAGGTACCAGGTTAGCAGGTTCATCCTCATTGTCAGATACTGTGACATCTTGATGTGCTATACCACTAGGCCCGTCCTCCTTATCAAGGTCATGCTCGTTCTTATCATGTTCGGACACGTTAAAGGTCCGCCTATGCTCAAATCTTTGAAGTATCCGCCAATCTGGTCCCAGTTTTGTGTCTGGGGCATAAAACACTTTTCTTGCCTGGGTTGACATCCTTGTACCATAAACTGGAAATGTTGATGCTCCTGAACCGTTTATCATACGTTTCCAGTTTAGTACTGCGGGCTCCTTCAAGACAATACCAGTCACAGCCAAACAGAACAACTGTCCGTTTATGTTTCTCCTCAGAGTTATAAGTCGGCTGTTTGATTTCCTTCAGGACACCATAAAACGCTCTCTCCACCCCCTCGTGATCTCCGTCAGTCATGACTCCACTGTTTTGCGTTTTCTTGCCCTTTTCACGGTCAGCGGTGACAAACCGAACGCAGTTCACAGCACAGACTATGTAAAAAAGTATGAACTTTGCTATGTGGGCCACATGCCAATGCAAAGAGCTCTTGATCCAAATCTTCAGGTTCCTCCCGTGCCTTGCGCATCATCTGTGTACCACAGGAAAAAAGAAAAATAATATGGCCAAAATCATGCAATGAAATGCTATATATATATAAGGACAGAGAGAAATGCAAAAGCAAACTTACATGCTCCTTGAACAATCTTGGAAATTCCTGCTGGATCCTAACTTCGACATCGTCGAGCACCCCATCTCTCTCCAGCAGTGATCTGAAGTCACTACAAACCAGAGAGTGCAATTTTGTCACACATCTATAGTGGGTATGGTAACATAAAATTCAGAAGTAGGGAAGTGAACATACTCGATATATGGCCTAGCCTCGTCGCAATTGTTTAGGACATACCAAGCCATCCTGCGAAGGTCTGTTCTCAGGGCCTCATTGCCATCATGATGGGTCATAGTGAATGCTCCAAATAAACGCATACCATGGCCAAACACACCACAAGATGACGCATGTTCTTCAACTTCATATCTCCGTGGCCGGTTGTGCCTTGTCTTAATATCATGAAGGTCTAGGGCAAAATGTCAAGCACTCGGAGGCAATGTAGGCCTCTGCAACTGAACCTTCGGGATGTGCCATGTTCCTCACATATGTCTTCAAAGTACACAACAGCCTCTCAATTGGATACATCCACCCATAGTTCACAGGGCCTCGGAGCATCGCCTCCTCAGGTAAATGCACAGCCAGGTGCATCATAACATCAAAGAACGTCGACGGGAAGATGTTTTCAAGCCTGCACAGAATTACTAGGATTTCATCTTTCAGTCGGAGCAGAACATCACGTCCGAAAGTGTTACTACACAAGGACATAAAAATTTTCCCTAGGTCAGCAATCGCCTCATAGATATCAGAGCCCACAAGTCCTCGCAGGCCAGCATGTAATGTCCTCTGCAACAGGATGTGGCAGTCATGCGTTTTAAGTCCCGAGATTTTATGTGTTTGTAAGATCACACATTTGGACATGCTGGCACAAAAACCATCTGGATATGTACAGTCAGATAGATATTGGCATAACTGTTTCTTTCCATCTTTTGTCAAACAATACCGTGCACGTGCACACGTATATTTTTTGGTTTCCTTGTCCAGCTTCATGTGCAAACTTTTTCTACTACCTATTTTTTCCAAATCAAACCTACTTTTGAAGGTGTCCTTATTCCTCCCGTCGAGTTCAAGGAGTTTGCCAAGGATGCTGTCTAAGATGTTCTTTTCGACGTGCATCACGTCCAGATTATGCCGAAGTTTCAACTTTGGCCAGTAAGGTAAGTCCCAGAAACCATACCTACGCTGCCAGATCGGTGTAGGATCTGTTCGCTTCCTCTTTTTGTTATGAGAAACACCTTCAATTCCTGGTTTTATATGTCTAACCTTCTCCAGCTCAGCTTCTGACTCAGCTGGAGTAAATGATTCTGGCTGATGCTGCTATTCTTCATGAACGTTGCGAAGGTCTGACTTGGTCCGCCAGAGGTGGTCCGGGGGTAGGAAACGATGGTGCCCAATGTAGCACAATTTGTGCTTTATGGGATAGGACAGAGGATCTTTGTCACAATGCAGGCATGCAGCATAGCCTTGAGTGGTACGCCTAGACATAGTGCTACAAGCTGGGTAGTCATGTATGCACCAAATTACCGCAGCACGAAGATCAAACGTTCTGTTTTCAAATGCATCAAACGCCCGCACGCCCTTCCTAAGCTCATGGAAATCATCAAGCAACGGCTCAATGAAAAGATCAAAGTCCTTTCCAGGACTTGATTTGCCAGGGATTATCAAGCAAAGCATGTAGTATGATGGATCAATGCACTCCCGTAGTGAATGGTTGTACGGCACTGCAAAGATAGGCCACATACTATAGGTTGTGGCCATGGCTCCATAGAGATTGAAGCCATCAGTGGCAAGGCCGAGCCTTATATTTCTAGGATCACTTGCAAAATCTGGCCAATCTTCGTCGAAAGCCTGCCATGCCCCACCATCAGTCGGATGACACAGTACGCTCTCTTTGGGCTCTCTCTTTAACTTGTGCCACCGCATGTTCTCCGCTGTTTTCCTCGAAGAGAACAATCTCAGCATCCTGGGTGCCAAAGGAAAATACCGCAACACTTTCAGAGGAGATGACTTTTTATCCGGATACTTCCACCTTGATGCTCCACACTTGCTGCAGTTGTCTAGCTTGGCATAGTCCTTTCTGAATAGTATGCAGTTGTTTGGGCACACGTGTATGGTGTCATATGAAAGACCTAGCTCCTTCAGATAAGCTTTTGCTTCTCTATATGATGTGGGCAGTGTATTGCCGTCCGGAAGTGCTTCGGCAAAAATCTTCAACCAAGCATCGAAAGCAGTGTTGCTGATCCGGTAATATGATTTGTGATGAAGTAGCTTCACCACTAATGCAAACCTACCTACATGTTTATTTCCCGGGTAAAGCGGGCGCTTTGATTCTTCCAACAAACTTTCAAATGCTTTATCTTGTCCACCTTCGCCCTCAGCTTCATCGGGTGCTCTCGCAAGGTCTTTCAACATTGCTTCGAATTCGTTAGCTTCTCCATCTGACTGACCTTCATCGTCCATATCCATATGACCAACATTGTCATCATTATCATCCTCATGACCACCATTGTCATCATTATCATCCACATGACCACCATTGCCATCATTATCATCCTCATGACCACCATTGCCATCATTATGTTCATCTCCAATAAGCACGAGATCACTTGGCTCTCCATGATGTGTCCACCGAAGGTAAGTACTGGAAAATTTGTGCAAGAGTAAGTGCCGCTTCAAATCGGAAAACTGTATCCATTTCCGATTCAGGCACTTCGTGCATGGGCATAGAACAATCGAATCATTGCCGTGTATCTCCTTGACAAAGCTTAAGAACTCATTGATTCCAAGCAAATATCGTGTGGTAAACGGTCTTCCATTAGAAATCCAACGCCTATCCATCTGTGCAAGAAATAAAAAAGCTATAATTGAACAACTCATTCTAGAACATCGTATCACTAACCGTGAACAAAGTAATAACATCCCATGAGCAAACAAATCAATCGGCAGAACAAATTTCAGAAAAGTTTTTGTTGTTCTTAGCAATTAGCACAAGGATGGGAGGGTTCATAACCTTGGCTTGCATAGGCGGACGGAAGGGGAGCCCCAACTAGACGATCAGCAAAGGCGTTCGCGGGGAATGCGGCCAGAAGGGGATCCTCGACGAGGTCAGACGTGGAGGGCGGACGCGGAGACGGCGGCTGGAAGGGGGCATCAGCAGGATCCGCTCACGGCTTCAACAACCTCGGTGAGGGGAGTTGTGGAGGGCTTGCGGGGAGACAGAGGATGGAATGGGTGAGCTCTGTGGAGGGCTTGCGGGGAGACAGAGGACGCCGCCGCCGCGGGTGGAGAGTCCTGGATCTAGTTTTGAAATGATATTTCTGAATTTGGAGCGCAATCGCGGGTGATTCAGGTCGGAGCGCGCCTAGCCCAAATGTTGGGAGGGCCCCACGTGCTAGCCCCTCTAGCCCCGCATGCCGGCAAGGTGATTTTTATTTAATTTTGGGACTTTTTTCTCCATTCGTGGGTTCTACGTGTCTCCCAAATGCTAGCCCCGCGTGTCGGGCCCACAGTTGATTTTGGTGTGACTTTTTTCTTTACTTCAGTTAAGTAGCCGAATAGACGCGGAGAGACCGAGAGAGGATTAATTGGAGCTCTTCCCCCTTGTAGTGAGATAAAAACCACCGCCGTTCTTCTCCACTGGGATTGGAGTTCTTCGCTGGCGGCAAGGCTCTTCACCGGCGGCGAGGTTCTTCCATTTCTTTTCTCCGTTCTTTTCCTTCGTCCCATGACGTGCGAGAGGGAGAGTGAATCTCACATTTTTGCGTGCATGCATGCAGGCCGAATCCGCCGACTGGGCGAGGGACGGAAACAGATAGCAAAGAACCGGCGACAACGCTCTTCATCGGCGGTAAGCACCCTCTTCACTGCCGGTCATCATCGGATTGAATCTTACAAGTAGTACAATAGTATTTTGCGGGGGTTTCTGCAGATTTGTTGATTTAGTACTAGTTGTATTTCTGCAGATTTTGTGCTAGTAGTATTTCTGCATATTTAAGACTATTAGTATTTCTGGTATTTTGTTGAATATATTTAGTATTTCTGCCGGCCATGGAGATGTGTGTAATTTGAAGGTGTGTTGATCACTAGTGATGTTATTTGTGTACATGTATCATGGAATCTATTCTAATTAATACTGCTATTTTTTTGTTTAAAAAACAGAAATGGCTCAAAACTCATGTCAGTTCTGCTATCATGAACCTGACATGTGTCTCGCCGGTATTAACCTGCCATTGTTGTCTTTTAGAGTGAGGATGAGGGAGTCTACAGAATATTGTCAACAATCGGCAGTAAGTATAATTGACAATACAATTATGTTGTTCCTGAGATTTTAGTTTGTTGAAGTATATATGGGTGCTTATTCTTTTAAATTATCTATATGTGTACTCTAAGATCTGCCTTGTTGTTTCCATGAGCGTATAGAGCAATTTACTGTTGGTCCACATAAGGCCTGGATTATCAGCCATGGTAGTGAATACCACTTCTACGTGGAACATCGCCCTGGAATGACTTATATATGTGGACCATATTGGACAACATTTTGTCAATCTTATGACATCCAACCGAACTATCTTGTCAGGTTCGATTATGATGATCAATTTGGTATGTTTGACGTTGAAGTGACTAATGCAAACAATGAGGTCAAACGTAGGGTTCGAGACCTTGGTATGTAATTGCACATTGACTAGATTTTCTTACATATTTACTACCTAGTTAATATATATGTTTCAAACTTTCCAAGATGACCCTGGTAATGTAATTGCGCATTGGCTTGTTTTACTATTTGCGGTCAGAGTGTCGTCCTATCCTACCATCTTGCAAGCTGACACTGCAGAAGAGCCTATTTGAGTACCCATGTGAAGTCAGTGGTTCTGAAATGAATGCGATATCCTAGGCTTTCTACAAGCAGTGTATTATGGACCTGCAAAATGAGGACTTATCACCGGGTTCTTTGTGCACCGGGTGCAGGATCAAGAAGACCTTAATGAGTTGGTTAGTTAAACTCGTCCAGGATTTATCATCTAAGTGTATATTAATTTCTGATATCATTCTTAACTTTACTAGCCCAGGATGTCCCTTTGAAATGCATAGATGGGTACATACTTCCAACAGATGGACAATCTCGTTTATGCATGAATACTGGCGGTGGCCTCGAACTATTGGGTTCATATCACTTAGATGAAGACGAAGATAGTTATTACTTCAAGTTCACTAAAGGCTAGGGTGAATTCGCTGTTCAAACGCAAATGCACATAGATGATCTCATTGTCGTACAGGTAAAGGCGACGCGGGACTATATCAGGCTGATCGTTGAGGTGATCACCGGCAACACGGACGACGATGCAGAGGAGCACGATGAGGGTAGTGAACTTGACAGTTTTGGCGAGAACTTCTGAGTAATTGTAGAGAATGATAACTAACTCCTGTGTGTTTAATTGTAGAGTATGTCATGTATAGATGTAGTAGTATGAAAACGGTTGTCTTTTGTTGTCATACCAAACTATCTCATGTTTAGATGTAGTGTAGTACCAGAAATGTTGTTGTAAACTATCTCATGGAGAACCAAAATCTAGCCCTACTTGGGGCTAAACCCTAAGCCCTAAACCCTAAAACCCTAAAGTGGGAGTTTTTCAGATATGACTGCAGAACCTTCGTGCGGAGTACTAAGTACTACGTGTCACCTGTGAAGCGGGTCACAATTGGGATTTTGATGCTTCCTATATCTTTAAACCTCCCACCACATTCCTATATATGTATTTGGGACCCATGCATGATTTGGTTGGATTCCGATCCTCCGTACCGCCCCCGTCAGCTTCGGGAGAAAACCTAGCTAACCATTTGTCCGAAAGTCAAAACATTATCATCTACCCCTTTGATCGGCATCGATCGAGAGGGGGTACACCAGTGGAATTCTATCCTTGGTCGTGTTAGGTTAGGACATAGGAACATATAAAGCCAAGTTGTATCCCATGTTATCACTAGATTCCCTCCGGTTCGCCGGAAGTGGGAGTTTTTCTGCTATGACAGCCGTCCGTGAAGCGTGTCACACTTTGGGATTTTGATGCTTCGTCTTTAAACCTCCCATCACGCTCTTATACATATATTTGGGACCCATGCATGATTTGGTTGGATTTCAATGCTCCGAATGTCAACTGTATCATCTACCCCTTTGACCGGCATGGAGAGGGGGTAGAACAGTGGAATACCATACTTGGTCGTGTAAGGTTAGGACATAGGAACATATAAATCTAAGTTGTATCCCATGTTCTCACAAGATTCCCTACAGTTCGTCGAAAGTGGGAGATTTTCAGCTATGACTGCATAACCTTCATGCGGAGTACTAAGTACTACGTGTCACCTGTAAAGCGGGTCACACGTGGGATTTTGATGTGTAACAGCCCCAGATTGGTACCCTAAAATATGGGCCAAATTTTCACTTTTTGCTTTGCATTGCATCATGGCATACTTATTTAAATTGCTAATTCTAAACAAAGCAACACTTGGAAATTAAAAACTAGGGAAGCAAAACCCTTCCCAAGAAGTTCAAACCAAATACATTACTCAAGATGGCAAAACCCAATTAAATTGAACTTCCAAATTGTTCAGGAAGTTCCAAGTTTAATTATTATAACCAACTGTCAAAATTCAATTATTGACAAGCAAAGATATAAATATGAGGATTCAAATTGGCTTAATTCAATTCCTAATTTTGAAACCAAGTTAAACATTCCAAAAATTCAAACTAAAATCATGGGGAGCTTCAATGTCATTGTTAGAGCCTTCATGAATATTTTCAGTATTTTTGGAAATGTTTAAGTGCTTCAATTAAATACAAATTGGAATTTGTCAAAAATACTTTTAATTAAAAGCTGTGAACAAATATTGACCAAAACATTTTTTTTGCCTCACCAATTTTTGTGGAGATTCTAAAGGTTACATGGAGCCTATATGAATTTTTACAGTTTTTATAAAAATGTTTTAGTGCCCCAATTAAATCACTGAAGTCTGCTGAACTTAAAAGAAAAACAGAAATGTTTAAATCACTGACAGTGGGTCCCCCACTGTCAGCCTCTCTCTCCTTCCCTCTTCTCACTGTGGCGCCATGGTCCTGGCGCCATGCCGCCGAGCTGGCCGACGCCCATGCCGCTCGGGACCGAGCCCTCCGCGTGGAAAAGGAGGCCGCCCCCTCGCCAGCTGCTCCCTCTCCCTCCTCTCCCCGTTCCCCTGCTCCCGGAACCCTAACCCTAGCTTTTTCGCCACTGCGTAGCCGCCGCCATCCGCCGTCACTTCGTCGTCGTCTCCGTCAGCCCCGGGACAAGCTGAGGCCGCCATCTTCACCGCCGCGTTGAGCTGCTTCCCCACGTTGAAGGAATCGAGCTCGGGAGCCCTGAAATCGCGTCGACGACATCGTCTTCCACCTCTCAGTCCGGCGGCCGACGAGTACGATTGTCGTCGCCACCGGCTTTCCCCTTCACCGCCGAGCACCCTCACGCGTCCCTGGTGAGCCCGCGTCCCTCCAGGACAACTTTTTCCCCCTTCTCCCCCTCTGCATCGTCGCATCCGTGCGGGATGTCACCGGCCGTCCGCCGTCCATGCGGTTCGATCACGCGCGTGTCGACTGTGCCTCCCCCTCCGCCTACTAGTGCCCGCCCTACGACCGCCCCCACCTGGCACGCGTTTTGTGCACCCGCGTAGCCGCGTAGCGCCGCCGGAAATTGGTCGTCGCCGGCCGATTCCCCGCCGGTGGCCGCCGCGCTCGTGGCCTGCGTGCCCGGCCTGGACCCGGCCTCGCGTTCGGCCTGGGCCGGCCAGAGGGCCGGACCCCTCGGGCTGGTCCCCGGCCTGCACGTCAGCCTGGGCCAGCCACAAGGCCGGCAGCCTCATGCGCTGCCCCGGTCTGGGCCGACTCTGAGGCCGGCCGCCTCAGGCACCCTTCCGGCCTGAAACCGGCCTGGGCCGACCTGTGGGCCGGCCTGTACAGTAAAAACAGAAAAATAATTTAAATTAAAATAATTCATAACTATTTGAATATTGGTCCAAACTTAACAAATAAAATACCAAATTGATCAGAAAAATAAACTCTACCTGTTAGGATAATTGAAATGTTCTTTTGAAGTTTTTTTTCTTGCTGTTTACCTAATAATTTCTAAAATGGCATAATTAATACCTAATTTGGAAATTTTCTTAATTCGTTAAATAATTAACCAAAAATTTGAGAATAAAATATCAATGTGATCAACACTTCAAATGCTACCAAACCATGCAATTATCATGCCATGACCACAAATATTTATTGATGTTATTCATAAATTGGTTAAAAGAATTAAATTCAATTAATTATTTAAATCGCTATTTATTCTTCGGTACTCAGAAAATTACAAATAAGGTACCAAAATGATCGGAAGGACAAACCCTACCCATTCATATCTTGTTCATGCATATTTGAGCCACTTTTCTAATAATGTAATAATTTAACAAATGTATGAAAAATGTGGTCATTAAGTTAAATATGGGGTGGTTTCGAAATAATTGCACTAATTATTTGGCTCTCCATTTATTTTTGCTATTTTAAATTATATAATGATATCTTTGCATAAATTTGCCATGTCATCATGTGATTGAGCATTGCACCTTGTGTTCGTGTGATTTATTTATTCTTTTGTATTATTTTGGGTATCGATAGATTCCGGAGTTGAGGTCACCCCTCCTTACCCCGACGAGCCGTACTACACGCCCCGGCAGCAAGGCAAGAGATAACCTAAACTTCTTGGCATTCTAGCATCCTATGTGTTTTATAAACTTATTTTATCCACCATAATATTGCATGCAGTTCAAATGTCACTCTTGATCAAAATGTAGAGTATCCTATGAATGCATGTTTATCCCCTAAACCATCACATGTCTCCCTACCTATGAACCCTAGGTTTGATGTGTTGGCCGGAGATAAGAATTTAAGTGTTGTATTTATATGCTTAGCCATGCTTAGCTAAATGATAGTTATGTTCGTTGTTTAATTCCATAATTGTTGATGGTGATGGAATATTTCGGACATGGTGGATATGTGGGGTGCTTAATTAAAATGCTAAAAAGGCTTGGGTAAGTTGCCATCGTGGATGGTGTTTTGCCTCACTCTTGCCCCTAGGTGTGAGTTCTTTACCTCTTGAACCAAGCTGATCGTGCTTCCAACGGTGGGGACATATGGAATCCCCTTTAACTAAATAACTTGGGCGGGCATATCCAAGGGTCCTCTAGTTCGGTTTTCCATTTGCGTGTGAGTCGAAAAGAAATGTTGTGGAGGATTTGTGTTTAGGGTGTGGCGATGGGGGCAGGGGCTAATATAGGCTGGGTAAACTTGCCCTGTCGCCACAGATGACTCTTGGATAGTCTCACGCGAGGTAAAGGTTTAACCGCGCCCACTCGCCGGCCTTCCTCGGAAGAGGGCCAATCAGGTGAGCCGGACGGTACCGGTGGGTAAATTAGTACACCCCTGCAGGGTAAATCTTTTTGAAAAGCCGTGTCCGCGGTTATGGACGACTTGGGAATAGACGATAAGATCATAGAGAACCTTAACTTAATTGATATGGCAGCTAGAGGTTGCACAATCAACGTGTGGTAAAGGTTCATTTCCTCGAGGGTGATTCGAGGGGGTGCCTTGGTGGAGATGAGTGGGTTTGGCTACAAGTTGGTTCGCTGAGAACCGAAGATGAAAAGTTTACTCTCTTACCCCTTTTATGAAAAATATTCTGAATAGACGATGCCTTGTGTCTTTTATATCTTTTAAATGAAAATCTAGCTTTATGCAAATTAGCTACAGTATCCAGCTTTAGAGCCTCCGTCAGCATCGGGCCTATATCGCCCTACTACACTTGCTATTACGTCGTACTTAGTCTCTCTTTGCTGCCTTTATATTTGTTTTTCAGAGGAGGACGACACCGAGCATCTAGGTGGGTTCTTCGTGGACATCGACTAGTAGTCCGGGGTTCCCAGGTGGCAGCTTGGGACCGTGGAACAAGCTGGCTGGGATTCGTTTATCTGTAGGCCTCTTAGGCCATATTTGCATCTTGTTGTTAGATAACACTACCCGTTTCCGCTTGATGTACTGATGGATTTGTGATCCCTTTTGTGTGTAATATTTGTATCTTTCTCTTATATGAGCTGCTATATGCTTTTGAGTCGTAGAGTCTGCAATGTGCCAGTTGTTCCAGAAGTCTCGGTCTCTTAACTATGCGTGATAGCGATGTTTGAGCTTATGGCATGATCGGGGTGTTGTGTGCCGATGATCCATTCCGAGCACACCTGCCAAAGGTTTTGGCCTGGAATTGGTAAACCCAGTAACCCTCGATTGTGTAGCATGACCGGTTGCACAACGCTTCACTGTATAGTTCTAGGGTCGGGGCGTTACAAGTTGGTATCAGAGCAGGACTGGCTGTAGGAAACCCTTTCTATTGGTCGATGTCGAGTCTAGTTCGTGAAAATTATTTTTAACCTAAAAATGAGTTGTGAAAACCCTCTTAGGATTCTTTTTACTCCTTACCCAATTCACTCTGATCTCGGTGCCATCTTACCTCTATTTGATTTTATCGATTCTTCTGATCGTCGGCAAATTCTAAATCTTTAGGATCACGGGGTTGGCTTCTACCTTTAGTTGGCTGGTTCGGTTGCTACCATCTTCAAAATCCGAAGGAGACTTAGTGGTGTAGTCACAATCTATTTCCTCATTGGTTGCCAAACATCCGAAGGCTTGAAATCGTTCCACGCCTAATCAGGTGCTCCTTTCTTAGAGCTTAAGCTCAAGATCTTGAACCGAAGGTCCCGGATTGTGCTAGGGCTCTGGTGTAATGATTCATGAGGGTTGTCACCCTTGTGAGCATTATGCTATGTGGGTCCCAGTGCATGAAGCTGATCTTTAACCCAAGATCTTTTCCGTTGAAACCTGGTGTTAATTGTCAAACCCTGCCTCAAGTTGGCGAAATCTGAAGTTAGTCTTCAAACTCGAGGTTGCAGCCGTAATTGGCTTGCAGAACAACGCTCTTGTCTGTCACTAGCTCTAGCTAGACTATCTGTCAAAGAACCATCTGAATCACCACAAGATTGCTCCTGGCGAGTGGTCCATCAATATTTGTGATTCCTCCACTAACAACCGTTCATGAAACCCTTTTGGCACTAGTTGTCGGAAGAATGCTAATAAGGGCTTCTGCAATATCTTGCAGTTGTTGTTAGCCCGTTCCTTAATCTAAATCTGTCGTCCGCCCTCTATCTGTCAGTTGACAGTCAAATTTTATCGTGCATTGGGGTGTTATGATGCATGTCATTCTTGTGGTGCGTCAAGGCATTCCACTTCGGGATGCCAGGAGAAACAAACTCCGGTACCTTGTCCATTTCTCGGCCAGGTCAAAGTTTTGTAATTCGCGGAGTAAAAGCTTGTCTAGTTTTTGTTCCGTTCCACCTTGGAGTTTCACACTCTTTTATATCAAGAGGTCGTGCTTAGTCTCATGACGTACTTGATGAAGTGATGCTGTTACCCTTCCTTATCCATCTACCTCCGAGCTACCCGGCCTCGAGAATGTTGAGGATGCCTATCATTGTGGTAATCGGAAATTCTTAGCAATTGTTATTGCTTTGAAATCCAAGGACTTTGGTGGCACTCTTAGCATGACTGGTAATCATATCATCGAGCTGAGTTGACTGTGTTGCCTCGTCCATTCGTTCAGGTGCACACCTTCGGTCAACGAGTTAGATTCATGTCGAAACTCTTAAGACCACATCCTTTACCTTGAAGAGCAAGTTTTCTCTCGCAACCAGTGACGTTTGTCGCTGTGGATCCTAGTGAAGTTCACTCCGTCTACTCGGGTTAAATCACAAGTTGGTCATGCATGGGCGGATTGTTGTTGAGATGGTAGGTTGTTGCCTCCAGTTCTCTAAATACGTCATGTGAGCCACTTGTCGGTTTGCTCTTGAATAAGAAGAATTTGACAAAACCTCATCATCTTACCGGTGTTTCCCAATCAGGAATCAGTTGGGCTTCATTGTTTGGAGTCCATGTTGGTTCAATTTCCGCTTCGTAATCGTGACCCAATGGAACTCCCAATCTACCTCGTGTTCTGCAGCTTGGCAATGTAGCCATGTCTTGAGAAATTAGTGACCCTACCTTCTGTTAACTATCGCAATCTCCCCCTTCAGATCGGTTGAAGCCTGAAGTATCTGCACACTTACCCAACTCTGAATCTCAAGAAGAAATGATGTTTGGTGGTTTACCAAGAGCATGACCTAGAGCTTTTAGTAAACCCGATAAGTTCGGTGTTGTGGTTCAAGCACCTCACCGAAAGACCTGTTGACGAAATCCCTTCAATCCTTAAAAATCACCCACTATCCATGAGTATCCTGGGTAGTTTATCCTGATAAGTTCCCCTAAGGTCCTTCCTCTATCTTCAAGTACGATTTTCGCTTGAGGATTGATTGAAGGCTATTCGGAAGCCGGAGTGTGATATCTAGAACCTTAAGGAGAACATCACCACGGAGTTGCTAAATATCTATCGGTCGATCCTCCTACTCCTTGTATCGTGGCAATATCTCGTGTACGAGGTTTTACCTCCCTAACCAGCTGAGGATCTTGTGGATCAAATGCTATATCTTTCCCGCCTCGGTGGAATCAAGGTTTGCCCAATCACACGGACGTTGGGTAAATTCATTCGTCCCGTTAGGGCCGAGCTTCCAACCTTATGGAAACGTCTAGTACGTCACAAGCGTGGAGTCCGAAAGAAGCTTTCCTTTCTCCTCACGGTGCCAAATCCCTACGGTCTACACAGCGGGTGGTTTGAAGTATTGTCATGGCCTTGAACAATCGATCGGTTGTCCTATCCTCGACTCGACCTTTGTTTGGTAAAGTCGTTCCTTTTTCCTAAATGGTTTATGGTTTTGGGCAAAGTTTATAACTCCAACCCTCGGAGAAAACTTGCCTAACGCCTTTAGCTATCTTCTGTCCTTTCCGCCAGTTTGGCAGGTCTTGTTGGTTAGCCCAATCACTACAACAAGGAAGATCATCGTGAGATCGGGAAGACCGTGGGAGATGTGTGTTGTCATGTTCCCCTCATCCCTACTTCTACTCTAGAATCTCGGGACGAGATTCCTGTAAGGGGGGTAGAATTGTAACAGCCCCAGATTGGTACCCTAAAATATGGGCCAAATTTTCACTTTTTGCTTTGCATTGCATCATGGCATACTTATTTAAATTGCTAATTCTAAACAAAGCAACACTTGGAAATTAAAAACTAGGGAAGCAAAACCCTTCCCAAGAAGTTCAAACCAAATACATTACTCAAGATGGCAAAACCCAATTAAATTGAACTTCCAAATTGTTCAGGAAGTTCCAAGTTTAATTATTATAACCAACTGTCAAAATTCAATTATTGACAAGCAAAGATATAAATATGAGGATTCAAATTGGCTTAATTCAATTCCTAATTTTTAAACCAAGTTAAACATTCCAAAAATTCAAACTAAAATCATGGGGAGCTTCAATGTCATTGTTAGAGCCTTCATGAATATTTTCAGTATTTTTGGAAATGTTTAAGTGCTTCAATTAAATACAAATTGGAATTTGTCAAAAATACTTTTAATTAAAAGCTGTGAACAAATATTGACCAAAACATTTTTTTTTGCCTCACCAATTTTTGTGGAGATTCTAAAGGTTAGATGGAGCCTATACGAATTTTTACAGTTTTTACAAAAATGTTTTAGTGCCCCAATTAAATCACTGAAGTCTGCTGAACTTAAAAGAAAAACAGAAATGTTTAAATCACTGACAGTGGGTCCCCCACTGTCAGCCTCTCTCTCCTTCCCTCTTCTCACTGTGGCGCCATGGTCCTGGCGCCATGCCGCCGAGCTGGCCGACGCCCATGCCGCTCGGGACCGAGCCCTCCGCGTGGAAAAGGAGGCCGCCCCCTCGCCAGCTGCTCCCTCTCCCTCCTCTCCCCGTTCCCCTGCTCCCGGAACCCTAACCCTAGCTTTTTCGCCGCTGCGTAGCCGTCGCCGTCCGCCGTCGCTTCGTCGTCGTCTCCGTCAGCCCCGGGACGAGCTGAGGCCACCATCTTCACCGCCGTGTTGAGCTGCTTCCCCACGTTGAAGGAATCGAGCTCGGGAGCCCTGAAATCGCGTCGACGACATCGTCTTCCACC
Organism: Puccinellia tenuiflora; assembly: GCA_012064385.1. Classification (NCBI taxonomy): domain Eukaryota; kingdom Viridiplantae; phylum Streptophyta; class Magnoliopsida; order Poales; family Poaceae; genus Puccinellia; species Puccinellia tenuiflora. The sequence continues at coordinate 248,342 of QRDG01000783.1, read as the reverse complement.
TCTCAGTCCGGCGGCCGACGAGTACGATTGTCGTCGCCACCGGCTTTCCCCTTCGCCGCCTAGCACCCTCACTGCGTCCCTGGTGAGCCCGCGTCCCTCCAGGACAACTTTTTCCCCCTCCTCCCCCTCTACATCGTCGCATCCGTGTGGGATGTCGCCGGCCGTCCGCCGTCCGTGCGGTTTGATCACGCGCGCATCGACTGTGCCTCCCCCTCCGCCTACTAGTGCCCGCCCTACGACCGCCCCCACCTGGCACGCGTTTTGTGCACCCGCGTAGCCGCGTAGCGCCGCCGGAAATTGGTCGTCGCCGGCCGATTCCCCGCCGGTGGCCGCCGCGCTCGTGGCCTGCGTGCCCGGCCTGGACCCGGCCTCGCGTTCGGCCTGGGCCGGCCAGAGGGCCGGACCCCTCAGGCTGGTCCCCGGCCTGCACGTCAGCCTGGGCCGGCCACGAGGCCGGCAGCCTCAGGCGCTGCCCGGGCCTGGCCCCGGTCTGGGCTGGCTCTAAGGCCGGCCGCCTCAGGCACCCTTCCGGCCTGAAACCGGCCTGGGCCGACCTGTGGGCCGGCCTGTACAGTAAAAACAGAAAAATAATTTAAATTAAAATAATTCATAACTATTTGAATATTGGTCCAAACTTAACAAATAAAATACCAAATTGATCAGAAAAACAAACTCTACCTGTTAGGATAATTGAAATGTTCTTTTGAAGTTTTTTTTTCTGTTTACCTAATAATTTCTAAAATGGCATAATTAATACCTAATTTGGAAAATTTCTTAATTCGTTAAATAATTAACCAAAATTTGAGAATAAAATATCAATGTGATCAACACTTCAAATGCTACCAAACCATGCAATTATCATGCCATGACCACAAATATTTATTTATGTTATTCATAAATTGGTTAAAAGAATTAAATTCAATTAATTATTTAAATCGCTATTTATTCTTCGGTACTCAGAAAATTACAAATAAGGTACCAAAATGATCGGAAGGACAAACCCTACCCATTCATATCTTTTTCATGCATATTTGAGCCACTTTTCTAATAATGTAATAATTTAACAAATGTATGAACAATGTGTTCATTAAGTTAAATATGGGGTAGTTTCCAAATAATTGCACTAATTATTTGGCTCTCCATTTATTTTTGCTATTTTAAATTATATAATGATATCTTTGCATAAATTTGCCATGTCATCATGTGATTGAGCATTGCACCTTGTGTTCGTGTGATTTATTTATTCTTTTGTATTATTTTGGGTATCGATAGATTCCGGAGTTGAGGTCACCCCTCCTTACCCCGACGAGCCGTACTACACGCCCCGGCAGCAAGGCAAGAGATAACCTAACCTTCTTGGCATTCTAGCATCCTATGTGTTTTATAAACTTATTTTATCCACCATAATATTGCATGCGGTTCAAATGTCACTCTTGATCAAAATGTAGAGTATCCTATGAATGCATGTTTATCCCCTAAACCATCACATGTCTCCCTACCTATGAACCCTAGGTTTGATGTGTTGGCCGGAGATAAGAATTTAAGTGTTGTATTTATATGCTTAGCTATGCTTAGCCATGCTTAGTTAAATGATAGTTATGTCCGTTGTTTAATTCCATAATTGTTGATGGTGATGGAATATTTCGGACATGGTGGATATGTGGGGTGCTTAATTAAAATGCTAAAAAGGCTTGGGTGAGTTGCCATCGGGGATGGTGTTTTGCCACACTCTTGCCCCTAAGTGCGAGTTCTTTACCTCTTGAACCAAGCTGATCGTGCTTCCAACGGTGGGGACATATGGAATCCCCTTTAACTAAATAACTTGTGCGGGCGTATCCAAGGGTCCTCTAGTTCGGTTTTCCATTTGCGTGTGAGTGGAAAAGAAATGTTGCGGAGGATTTGTGTTTAGGGCGTGGCGATGGGGGCAGGGGCTGAAATAGGCTGGGTAAACTTGCCCTGTCGCCACAGATGACTCTTGGATAGTCTCACGCGAGGTAAAGGTTTAACCGCGCCCACTCGCCGGCCTTCCCCAGAAGAGGGCCAATCAGGTGAGCCGGACGGTACCGGTGGGTAAATTAGTACACCCCTGCAGGGTAAATCTTTTCGAAAAGCCGTGTCCGCGGTTATGGACGACTTGGGAATAGACGATAAGATCATAGAGAACCTTAACCTAATTGATATGGCAGCTAGAGGTTGCATAATCAACGTGTGGTAAAGGTTCATTTCCTCGAGGGTGATTCGAGGGGGTGCCTTGGTGGAGATGAGTGGGTTTGGCTACAAGTTGGTTCGCCGAGAACCGAAGATGAAAAGTTTACTCTCTTACCCCTTTTATGAAAAATATTCTGAATAGACGATGCCTTGTGTCTTTTATATCTTTTAAATGAAAATCTAGCTTTATGCAAATTAGCTACATTATACAGCTTTAGAGCCTCCGTCAGCATCGGGCCTATATCGCCCTACTAAACTTGCGAGTACGTCGTACTCAGTCTCTCTTTGCTGCCTTTATATTTGTTTTTCAGAGGAGGACGACACCGAGCAGCTAGGTGGGTTCTTCGTGGACGTCGACTAGTAGTCCAGGGTTCCCAGGTGGCAGCTTGGGACCGTGGAACAAGCTGGCTGGGATTCGTTTATCCGTAGGCCCCTTAGGCCATATTTGCATCTTGTTGTTAGATAACACTACCTGTTTCCGCTTGATGTACTGATGGATCTGTGATCCCTTTTGTGTGTAATATTTGTATCTTTCTCTTATATGAGTTGCTATATGCTTTTGAGTCGTAGAGTCTGCAATGTGCCAGTTGTTCCACAAGTCTCGGTCTCTTAACTATGCGTGATAGCGATGTCTGAGCTTATGGCATGATCGGGGTGTTGTGTGCCGATGATCCATTCCGAGCACACCTGCCAAAGGTTTTGGCCTGGGATTGGTAAACCCAGTAACCCTCGATTGTGTAGCATGACCGGTTGCACAACGCTTCACTGTATAGTTCTGGGGTCGGGGCGTTTCATGATGCTTCCTATATCTTTAAACCTCCCACCACATTCCTATACATGTATTTGGGACCCACGCATGATTTGGTTGGATTCCAATGCTCCGTACCGCCCCCGTCAGCTTCGAGAGAAAACCTAGCTAACCATTTGTCCGAAAGTCAAAACAGTATCGTCTACCCCTTTGACCGGCATCGATCGAGAGGGGGTACACCAGTGGAATTCTATCCTTGGTCGTGTTAGGTTAGGACATAGGAACATATAAAGCCAAGTTGTATCCCATGTTATCACTAGATTCCCTCCGGTTCGCCGGAAGTGGGAGTTTTTCTGCTATGACAGCCGTCCGTGAAGCGCGTCACACTTTGGGATTTTGATGCTTCGTCTTTAAACCTCCCACCACGCTCTTATACATATATTTGGGACCCATGCATGATTTGGTTGGATTCCGATGCTCCGTATGTCAACCGTATCGTCTATCCCTTTGACCGGCATCGAGAGGGGGTAGAACAGTGGAATTCCATACTTGGTCGTGTAAGGTTAGGACATAGGAACATATAAAGCTAAGTTGTATCCCATGTTATCACAAGATTCCCTACGGTTCGTCGAAAGTGGGAGTTTTTCAGCTATGACTGCAGAACCTTCGTGCGGAGTACTAAGTACTACGTGTCACCTGTGAAGCGGGTCACACTTGGGATTTTGATGCTTCCTATATCTTTAAACCTCCCAACACATTCCTATACATGTATTTGGGACCCATGCATGATTTGGTTGGATTCTGATGCTCCGTACTGCCCCCGTCAGCTTCGGGAGAAAACCTAGCTAACCATTTGTCCGGAAGTCAAAACAGTATCGTCTACCCCTTTGACCGGCATCGATCAAGAGGGGGTACACCAGTGGAATTCTATCCTTGGTCGTGTTAGGTTAGGACATAGGAACATATAAAGCCAAGTTGTATCCCATGCACCACTATTTTCCCGATTTCTAGGTCAATAATTTGTGCCATCCGTCATGCATCCGACGGCCAAAGCAATGTTCTGCCCACCCCCAAAAATTCGCGCCCAAACTTACGCGCTTCCCGCACACCGCCGGCCTCTCCCGCACAAAATTTTGAATCTTTGTCTGCCCCTCGACGATATTTCCCCTCCCAATCGACATTTCGCCTCCCCGGCCTCGTCACAAATTTCGCCTGCCTTCCTCCCAAACCCTAGATCCCCGTCCGGGTTTCCACGTCGCCGTGTAGCTCGCCTTCCCGGTCTTCCACCTCGCCGTCCCGGTCTCCCACCTTGCCGTGTAGCTCGCCTTCCCGGTCTTCCACCTCGCCTTCCCGGTCTCCCACCTTGCCATGTAGCTCGCCGTCCCGGTCTTCCACCTCGCCGTCCCGGTCTCCCACCTTGCCGTGTAGCTCGCCGTACTGGTCTTCCACCTCGCCATCCAGATCTGCCACCTCACCGTCAAGATCTGCCACCTCGCCGTCAAGATCTGCCACCTCGCCGTCCAGGTCGCCGTCCAGATCTGCCACCTCACCGTCCAGGTCGCCGACAACATCTGCCACCTCGCACTATGTAACGCCCCGACCCCGGAATTATACAGAGAGGCTATGAATCCGACACAACCATCAATGTATAATACAAAGATCGAGACTTGTGGAACAGAACTGGCACAAAGCATGACTCTACGACACAAAACATATAGCAACTCATATAAAGAGAAGAATACAGATATTACAAGCAAAAAGGATCACAGATCCAACAATTCAACAAGCGGAAGCGGGTAGTGTTGTCTAACAACAAGAAGCAAAATATGGCCTAAGAGGCCTCCAATAACATCATCCTAGCCAGCTTGTTCCACGGCCCCAAGCTGCCACCTGGGAACCCCAGACTAGTAGTCGACGTCAATGAAGAACCCACCTAGCTGCTCGGTGTCGTCCTCCTCTGAAATACAAAATCATAGAGGCAGCAAAGAGAGACTGAGTACGATGTACTCGCAAGTTTAGTAGGGCGATATAGGCCCAATGACTGACGGAGGCTCTAAAGCTTTATATGTATTTCTTTTGCATAAAGCTAATTTTCATAAACAGGAAATATAATTGACACATGACATTCGTCTACTCAGAATTTTTTATAAAAGGGGTAAGAGAGTAACATCTGTCAACTTTGGTTCTCATCGAACCCTTTTGTAACCAACCACTCCCATCTCCACCAAGGCACCCCCCTCGAATCACCCTCGAGGAAGTGAACCTTTAACACACGTGATTATGCAACCTTTAGCTGCCATATCAATTAGGTTAAGATTCTCTATGGTCTTATCATCTATTCCCAAGTTGTCCATAACCGTGGACACGGCTTTTCGAAAAGATTAACCCTGCAGGGGTGTACTATTTTACCCATTGGTACCGTCCGGCTCACCTGAGTGGCCCTCTTCCGGGGAAGGCCGGCAAGCGGGCGCGGTTAAACCTTTACCTCATGTGAGAATATCCAAGAGTCATCTGTGGCCACAGGACAGGTTCAACGCTCCCAGCGCCCTGCCCCATCGCCACGTCCTGAACACAAAACCTCATCAACATCATATTTCCACTCACACGCAAATGGAAAACCGAACTAGAGGACCCTTGGATACGCCCGCACAAGTTATTCGGTCAGTAAGGCGCCCATACACCCACCAATGGCAGCACGCTCGTCTTGGTTCAAGAGGTAAAGAACTCGCACCTAGGGGCTAGAGTGAGGCAAAACACCATCCCCGATGGCAACTCACCCAATCCGTCTTAGCATTTTAATTAAGCATCACCATTATCCACCATGCCCGAACCGTTCCATCAACGTCAACAAGTATGGAATTCAATAACGGACATAACTAGTATCTCAACTGAGCATTTCTAAGCATGGCTAAGCATAGCTAGCATATGAATACAACAATTCTAATTTATCTCGGCCAGCGCTTCAACCCTAGGTTTCATAGGTAGGGATACATGTGATGGCTCGGGGAAGAACATGCATTCATAGGATATTCTAATATTTACCAAAAGAAACCTTTGAACCGCATGCAATATTATGGTGGATAAAATAACTTTATGAAAACATAGGATTCTAGATGCCAAGAAGGTTAGGTTATCTCTTGCCTTGCTGCCCGGTCGTGAAGTACTGCTCGTCGGGGTAGTTAGAGAGACCCTCGACTCCGGAATCTATCGATACCCAAGGAAATACAAAGCACACATAAATCACACGATCACAAGGTGCAATGCGCAAACACATGATGACATGTCCAATTGATGCAAGGATATTAGCATTTAATTCAATTAACAAATTAAATGGAGTTCCAAATAATTAGTGCAATTATTTGGAAGTAACCCCATATTTACCTTAGTGACCACAATTCTTTATAAATTATCAAATTATTAGAGAAGTGGCTCAAATATGCATGATCATGACATGAAAGGATAGGTTTCGTTCTTCCGATCATTTCGGTAATTTATTTGTAATTTTTGGAGTATCGATGAATAAGAAGCAAATTAATTAAAATAATTGAATTTAATTCATTTAACCAAATTATGAACAACATCAAATAAAAGTTTGTGATCATGGTGTGAAAAGTGCATGGTTTGATAGCATTTGACAAGTTGATCACTTTGATATTTATTTCATAATTTTTGGATCAAGATTTAATTAGTTATGAAATTCTCAATTTTCGGTAACATTTAACCCATTTTAGGAACTCTTAAATAACCAAAATAAAATAATTCCAAAAGAAGGTTACAATGATTTCAAGTGGTAGAGTTTGTTTTTCTGATCAACATGGTATTTCATTTGTTGAAATTGGAGAAGAATTGAAGTAGTTAGCAATTCTTCTATTTTGCTTTATTTCCAAAAAAAGAAAACAGGAGCCCTGGCAGGCCGGCCAGGCCGGGTGCAGGTCGGCCATTATGGCCGGGCCACAGCCCGAGAGGCCCCGGCCACCGGGCCGGCCCATATGGCCGGGCAGGGACCCGAGAGGCCCCGGCCTCGTGGCCGGTCAGGCCGGGGGCACGGCCGGTCACACGCGCGTGGTTAACTGAAACCTCTAACAGCAAAAACAGAGTTTCAGGTTCAGGGGACGGGTGCAGAGGAACGACGGCGACGAGATGCAGCAGCGCGGCTAGCTCCTTGGCGCGCTTTAGAGGCCGATGGTGTAGGGGAGTGCGCCGGGTGCTGGGTGTGCAAGTGGGGTGCAGGAGGACCAGCAGATGCGCGTGTACGTGACTTGAAGGTGGCCAGGACGAGGGCGTGCAGGAGCAGCTCGAGCTCAAGCGCGAGCTCGTCCATGGTGGGCGGAAAGGAGCGGATGATTGCGTCGTCTACGGCCCGAATTAGAGCTGGGGAACGGCGGGAACGGAACCGGGCGCTCACCGGGATTGTGCTGAGGTGGTCGTTCAGGCTCGGGGACGACGGCGACGTGCTGTAGTCGAGGAAGACGAGGCGGACGCGTGCTTTCCCCGCACGGACATGTCGAAGGGGACGACGACCTTGGCGTCGCGGCAGGGCGTCCCAGCACGGACTGCTTGCACCGGGAGGAAGAGGAGGACGAGGCGGTCCTGAGGGACACCTCAGGCGAGCTAGGAGTGGCGTAGGACGGCGGCGATTTGGTGCGGCACAGCGGCGGCGGCAGCAGGAGCTCGGGCGCAATTTAGGGTTAGGGTTCGATCCGGAAATGGGGGGGGGAAAGGGAGCTGGTGGAGCAGGTCGAGTGAGGGCGTCGTGGTGGGGGTCCTTGACCACCAGGAGCAGCGCGGCATGGCGATATCCAGCACGGCGGCATGGCGCTAGGAGGCCATGGCGCCACGGTGGAAGGGGAAAGAAACTTTTCCCAGATAACCCCCTGGTTCCAGTTTTTCCTAAATTGAAAAAAAATGTCCAAAGCTAACTTTGGCAATTTATTTAGGGCACCAGGACAATTTTATAAAAACCACAAAAATTCATGTAGGCCTCTCATAACCTAGAAAAACTCCACAAAAAGTTTGGGCTGCAAATAAAATGATTTGACCCACACTTGTTCACGGCTTTTAAATTTGGTCATTTTTGGGTAATTTGCAAAAAGCATTTAATTGGAGCAATTAACCATTTCCAAAAATAGTGAAAATATTCATGGAGAAACTTACATTCAATTTGAAGCTCCCCATGATTTTAGTTGGAATTTTTGGAAGGTTTTAACTTGGTTCCAAAAATAGGAATGGAATTAAGCCAATTTAAATTCTCAATTTTAATTATTATTTGGCCACATTTGGGAATTTAGGAAAAAGTTGTAAGATGCAAAATTGGAACTTCCTAAACAATTTGGAAGTTCATTTAGTTGTTACCATGTTGTCCATTGCATTTGGGTTGGAAGCTTGGAAAGGTTTTGCTCCCCTTTTTGTTGTTTTACAATTGTTGCTTTATTCAACTTAAGCATTTTAAAATGGATGCCATGATGCAATGCCAATCAAAAGTGAAAATTTGGCCCATATTTTAGGGTACCAAATCTGGGCTGTTACACACTAGTAGGAAAATGCTTACCCGTGGCGCACCAAAATTGCTTACCCGTGGCGCAGGGGCCTGCGCCACTGATTGCCACGCCACGGGTAATTTTTAGCCGTCGCGCAGGTGTCCCGGTGCGCCACGGGTAATAAATTAGCCGTGGCGCACCTCTACACCCTGCGCCACGGCTAATGTGCGCCACGGGTATGGAACTACATGCACCACGGGTATGTTTTCCAGGAAATAAAAAAAATACCGCCGACGCCCGGAGGCGGCGTACGGAGCACGTTCGCGTCTTCGTCCGCCGGAGTCGTTGTGCCGGCCCGTCTTCGTTCGCAGGACGATTCGCGTCCGGGGAGCTTCGTCCGCAGTGGCGACTCCGCGCCGGAGCTGGACAGGGAGAAGGATGCGGGGGGCTTCGCGCCGGCGCTGGACAGGAGGCCTCGGGGGTCTTCGCGCGTGGGGGAGGTGATGTCTCCGTCCTGCTGCTCGCCACCGGGACTGCTCCATCGTGCGGGCTGCCGGGACGGCTCCGTGGCGCGGGCCGCCGTCGTTTGCCTTGCTCGCGGTGCGGCTCGCCGCCGGGAGGGCTCTGTCGCGTAGGCCGCCAGGACGGCTCCGTCGCGCGGACAGCACTTGGATCGAGAGCGACGAGGAGTGTAGGGACGAAGGACCTAGAGCTCGCCGACTGCCGTGGCCCGCTCCTTGTGCCAACGCTCGCGGGGCGCTCCGACGCCGCCGGCTGCGGACGCGGGGGGCTTCAGCTTCGCTGGATGCTTACGCGCGGGACTCCGGCTGTGGTCGACGCCTGTCTGGACGACGACGCGCAGGGGGCTTCATCCTCGTCGCCTGCCTGGACGACCCGGCGGCGTTCCGGCTCCGGCGCACCGACCTGGATGAGGACGAAGACGCGCGGGGGCTCCATACTCCGGCGCCGGAGGACCTTGGACGATGGGAAGCGAGGGGCTGCTAATCTGGAGGAGGAACACCGAGGCGGCGCACGAGGGCGCGCTCCTGGAGGCACAGATCGCTCGCCTCCTACTCGATCTCCCTGTAGCAGCGACACAACACACACGGATTGTGTGTTTCTTTACGCGTCCCGCGAACCGTCGGATCCAACTACGCAGGCACCCGCGGCCGTTAGATACATAGCCCACGGATTGGTAGGGTGGCCCAGCAAGCGACCAAGGCACGTGCGTCACGCGGAACGAGGCCCCCCTGTGACGGCCGTCGCTTGTCCGGCCTGACAACCTCGCGGAGCAGTGGCGCATTAATTTTAGGTGCGCCACGGCTATCCGTGGGGTTAAAATTTGCCTCCGGTACATGGCATATGTGGCGGCCGTTGCGCCACAAGTATGTTACTAGCCGTGGCGCATATTTTTTGGGCGCGCCACGCCTATTCACGTGCACCCCGGTCGATTAAGTTCCAACTTAGCCGTGGCGCAGCACGCCAGACAGTGCGCCACGGCTAAGTGCTTACCCGTGGTGCAGCCCCTGCTGGTGCGCCATGGATACTTAGCCATGGAGCACAACGTGTGTGGTGCGCCACGGCTATTTGGCGTACCTATAAGCCTTTTCCTACTAGTGTTGCCGTCTAGATTGCCGGTCGTCCACCTCGTCACCAACCTCGCCCCTTCGTCTAGGTCTGCCACTACCTCACTAACCTCGCAGCAACTTCGTCGTCAAGGTCTGCCACCTCGTCACTAACCTCACGGGAACTATGTCGTCAAGGTCTGCCACCTCGATTCCCCAAGAGACGGTTCCTCCCCTAAAAAGGAGTAAGAAAAAAGCTCTAAACCCCGGAGGCAATCTTCAGAGAGTTATTGTAGTCTGTTCGATGCTTATGTCCTGTACATGTTTGTTTAATTGCCTTCTTAGTGCTTATTTATGGTCAAAGTTTGCTTATTTCCCAACTCATATTAGGCTTTAGATCACTTTTCTTGCGTTCCTATAGTCTTGTATTAGTCCTCCCTCCGTTTCAGTGTGTATGTTCACTCATTAGGAACGGAGGGAGTAGTACACAACAATCAATACCAGCCCTATATGTTAGCACATCACCCCATGGAAGAACCCCTGAAGTGAGTAGCTTACTTATACCTTTAATATGTTAGCAAGTGTTATCTTGTACCTTATGTGGAGCTCTTTATTCATGTTAGAAACACAAACAAAACCCATGGACGAAACACGGATCAAAACTATCATGAGAAACCATCCACGACTGGGTAGGTCTTTAGCATGCTCTGTTTCATTTCCAACCATACTCTCCCCTAAAAAAAGCAAGAAGGAAAGCTCTGCACCAGGCAACGGAGACATGCCAGTGGAATCACTTTTCAGTGTGGGCAATGAGTTGCAGGCTGAACCCTTACATTCTAGCTCAACACCATTGCATGATAGCTCAACAATGAAGGTGCTCCTCACTTATCTTGTGTGGAACTGCTCGTCTAAGAGACTGTTGTACCATATATTTGGTCCTACTATCCCAATTGATTGTGCATGTAAACTGTGTAGGTTAGGAAGTGGAAAGTCAAGGTGACAGCCTGTAGGGGAAAGATGCCTCCTGGTAATTCGATTAAGCAAAACAAGCGCATCAATGCACCTGCAGGCGACGTCACAACCCCTGAGACTAGACATAAAAAGATCAAACCGACTCCGGTAGCAGCACCTGCAACCGTATCGCCACGAATTACAAGGGCACATCAACAAGCCAATGTAGCAGCCCCTGAAAGCAATGAGACACCTGCCAAGCCCAGGAAGGTATCTGCCAAACCAAGAAGGTAGATGCCACACGAAAGGAGCCACTTGTGATTCACGCCGGAGAGGTAGCTGACAAGGCCAAGAAGGCAGCCGCCCCACTCAAGCTGGCAGCTCCCCAAGTCGAGCAGGAAGCTGCCCATGGCGAGCAGGCAGCTGCCCAAGTCGAGCTGGAAGCTGCCCAAGTCGAACTGGAAGTTGCCCAAGTCGACAAGGAAGTTGTCCAAGTCGAGCAGGAATCTGCCCAAGTCGAGCTGGAAGCTGCCCAAGGTAACATTCTAGAAATATTGAATACTCTTGCTCTACACTAGCCATTTACAGAATCAAATCCAAAATGCAGAACACTAACTCTAGCGCAATTTTTGTAGATGATCGAACTGGAAACATGATTGTAAGTGTCGAGGTGGATAGGGGAATAAACATGGGAAAGTAGCTGGACAGGATGTCCAAAGGAAATAGGATCAAAATTGTTATTCCTCCGGGAATGTCTCACCCAGCCGACGCAAAGATTGCTAGCATGTATGCTACTGCGTGTTCAATAGCTGTTGAGGAGGTTGTGCCTATCTTAACCCACTGGAAATTGTACAAGAAGAGGAGTGACATACTTTCTATCTACATGGGCCATGTGCACTACTAGGGAAAAGGCTACCGCCGGCTCACCAAAAAGGCTTACCACCGGCGCACGGGGCTGCGCCGGTGATCATCACGCCGGTGGTAATATCTTACCGCCGGCGCACAACACCTATGCGCCGGGGGTAAAGAAGGTAGCGCTGGCACACCGTGCACTGCGCCGGCGGTATACTTAGCCCCGGCGCACCCACCACACGCGCCGGCGGTAAGTACGTATACACGCGCCGGTGCTAGGTATTATTACAGGTCCAAAAAAATCATTTCGTATTTATACAGTGTAGTATACAATATAGTTTATATAGTCTAGTTATACACAAATAATAACATCGCCGAACACAATAATAATTAAAGGCATATATACTATCTCAACCAAGTTTCACATAACCGAAGTACCACTAATACATATAGAATAATCCAGTTACATAGCTCGGGTTCATTTTTATTTATCCCTAATACATCACAAATAATATCACTAATACATCTCCCATGCATGAACCTCTCAAACTAATTTCGACAGGTTCATGAGCCGCGGGGTGCTGAGCTGCCGGCGCTGCGCATCCAAAGAGAAGGAACCCTCACAGGGTCATAGCTCATGTGATAGGGAACCCTCTTAAGAAACGACCAGGTATTGCTATACTGCCTATCCAATAGATACATGTAGCGACGGACGTGCTCGTCCTCCTCCCTAATACGGCGACGTACCACCTCCTCGGGGGCCGGCTCCCTCTGCACTGAGCGTGGCCCACGCGACTGCCACCAAAAAAGATCCGGGTCGACGACGTCATCCGGATTCCTCACCAAGTTGCGCGTCCCGGAAGGTAGCACCTCCCAGTGCCAGCCCGGTGGAGCCCAGTCCCGCACATCGCCCCTCTGGTCCAACATGGACATCGTCGCCGAGAACAATAAACTAAAAACACCTAAGTCAAAATTTCTATTTGTACACAAAATGTTTATTTGTGCATATCACAAGGTTCGCTAGCACCACCCTGAATCATATAGTGTCACAACATTTTAATCATCGGCATTCGGAAAAAGAGAGAATGAAAACAAAAATGATTCGGGTTTGTGCCTCATACATAGATTGGACACACATTGATCAGGGACGGGGCAAGCGGACCAAGTAGAGTATGCACAAGATGTTTTTTTTGTGATATCACAAGGTCCGCTAGCACCTCCCTGAATCACATAGTGCCACAACAGTTTAATCATCGGCATTATCACAAACATAGTTCAAAACTAAACAAAAATGACTTGGATTTGCGCCTCATACTTAGGTCAGAACCACAAGTAGACGGGCAGGATCTGGTGAGCCATGTATGATGCACAAGACTTTTACTTGTGCATATCACAAGGCTCACAACACCTGCATGCTTACCACCTAGTGCCACAATATTTTAATCATTGGCATTCGGAAAAAGAGAGAAGAAATAAAATGATTTCGGATTTGTGCCTCATACATATTTAAATTGGACACACATTTCAGGGACGGAGCAAGCGAACCAAGTAGGATGCACAAAATGTTTATTTGTGCATATCACAAGGTTCGCTAGCACCACCCTGAATCATATAGTGCCACAACAGTTTAATCATCGGCATTATCAAAAACATAGTACAAAACTAAACAAAAATGACTTGGATTTACGCCTCATACTTAGGTCGGACACACAAGTAGACCTGCAGGATCTTGTGAGCCAAGTATGATGCACAAGACTTTTACTTGTGCATATCACAAGGCTCACAAGACCTGCAGGCTTACCACCTAGTGCCACAACATTTTAATCATCGGCATTCGGAAAAAGAGAGAAGAAACAAAATGATTTCGGATTTGTGCCTCATACATAAAATAGTCTAAACATAAGCTCTAATACAATAAGTTGCATATTATATTAAACAATCTAAACATCAACTCTAATACGATAAGTGCTCCATCATCTAGCTAGCCACCCCTGGCCTTCTTGGCGGCCTCTTCGGCCTCTTTGGCCTCATCATCCTCTGCTAACTTGGCTACGTTCTCCCAGAACCTGTCATCTGACATATCGAACTCCTCCTCCTCGTCCCAGCTGAAACTCTCCTCCTTCACCTGGGAAGGAGCGGCGCCGTGGGAAGGACCCGCACCGGCGTCCTGTGACCCAAACATCTCGTACTGATACGCCAGCAGATCCGGGTCCTCCATGAGACTCCCCACGAACCGGTCGTCCTGGGGACGGGCGTTGCGCCGTGCGATCTGCTCCTCGGCCCTACGGTGCTCCCTATCCATAGACTTGGTGAAGTGTCTAATTCCTAGCAGCACGAGATCGGCCGCGCAGTGACGATCCGTGGGGAAGTTGAGCTTTTTCAATGCACGATGCCCGTACTCCTAGATGGCAAAATAATCGTAGGCGCGCGCCGCCTGCTCCTCGCACGGCCACCGGTCAACCCAGCGCTTGATCCCATCAATATGGATCTGACATCCATACATGCGGCTCCCATCACTCCTAATTTTTTCCCGGACACCAGTATACCGAGACATATCGTGCAAAACTATACATAATAAAATAATCATTAGAGCAAAATAACTAAAACTACACAATATATAATAAATCCATAATTTAAATTCACTTAAACATGCAAAATCCAAATTGTCTATTTAAACTCATTAAAAATATGTCCTGTTTTTACCAAAAGTCATGCCAATATTCACAGAAAAATCGCATGACCTTTGCTAATAAGAGGACATGTGGAGTAACCGAAATTTCCCGGAACGGAAGTTAATCGACGTTCCGGCAATCTCAAGGGCCTCATGGGTACCTGCAAACATATATACACAAATATCTCAAGGTTTCAAACCCCGGCCGGAGCGGGGTGAGGCGGCGTGTGGTGGCGGCCGGAGCGGAAGAAATGCCGGCCGTATCTACACGTATACTCCTATTTTCTTTGTCATTTTTACTAGATCTTAGCATACATGAACAAACGGGGACGCGAATCTTTGATATGAAATCACAAACTTTGCAAGCTGAGCGAATCTATCGACCAAGGATACAAACACGAGAGTGACGCCCAGCCAGAATCAGCGCGCCGCGGAGGAGGAGGCAGCTGGGGAGGGAGGGAGGAGGGGTTACCTAGGAGGAACCGAGCTGGAGCGGAGGCTGGCTTGCGGCGGAGCAGGGTCGGAACCGGAGGAGACGGAGCAGGGACGGCGGCGGCGGTCAGGCGGGCTCTTCCTCTCCCCCGCCTTGTGCATGCCTTGGTCGACGGCGGCGGCGGCGGTCGGGTGGGCCGGCGGAGGGCGCCGCCTAGTAGCAGCCTGTGCTGGTGCTTTCGCCGGAGCATGGGACGGGATCGAGGCGGCGGCGGTGGTGTGCGTGCGTGGGTCGAGCGACGGCATGTGAGCGTGGGGGATCGGGGCTAGTTAGGGTTTCACAACGAGCAGGATTGGGGATTGGATCAAAACATTAAGGTGCGCTGGTTTGGTACCGCCGGCGCGTTGGTAGCAAGGTGCGCTGGGGGTACCTTTTGCATTTGGGGCCGGGGTGCCCGATGCTTAGCGTCGGCGCGCGCTACGTTGTGTGCGCCGGCAGTACTCGCATTAGCGCCGGCGCGCGCTGATAAGATGCGCTGGGGGTATGGGCGGGAGGGGGGGTGGCTCCCCTTTAGCGCCGGCGCGTTTAATAAGGTGTGCGCCGGGGGTACCACCGGCGCAACTCTAATTGGGTGCGCCGGCGCTATTATATTTTCTATAAGGCTTTTCCTAGTAGTGGTGGCTGTAAGTTTTGTAACTCTTGATCCCAGTTCTTTGTATTGCTGTTCATAAAACTGAAGAATTCTCTTTCTTTTGTATCAGGGAAAGTTTGTTATGGACATCAAAGACCCCACGATTCGTGCATCTCTTATGCTAAATCTCAAGAACCGTACAAAGCGAAGACGCCATGATCTGAAGACCATCCATTGGGACACAGTTAAAGACAAGACTCAAGTTACACGTAAACCTCGTAAGGAAGTGAAACACATGAACGAAGCTGATTGGTGCCTGTTAGTCGATAGCTGGTCCACATCTAAGAAACAGGTCCATGTCTTTGTTCACTTAAGCTTGCCGCCGTTTCAATTCTAGAATGTGGACTGTCGCTAATCTGTTCTTATTTTGTTTGTGTAGACGGCTTGTTTGAAAGCCGCTAACAGCAGAAAAAGCGTCCAGTTCCCTGCTCTCATAGGTTCTCGTAGCTACGAGGTTTGCTGTGACGCGGAGAAAGATGCCCTACAATTGTTCAAAGAGATGCACAAGAAAAAGAATGGTGGATTCACTACGCCTGTGAAAAAAGCAATTGTAAGTCCCCCAGAATTGTTTACATCTCCTGAATCAAGATTTTACTTCAATGTTCCTTACATGTCTGTCATCTGCTGTTTTTCATCTATGTTCCTATCAAGCTAGTTCAGCTGCTGTCGCATCTATTGCTTGTACATGCAGATCCCTTGTCATTTCAGCACCACCAGATACACCTGTTAAATTATGCACTTGGGTGTGCTGTCATTTCAGCATGGTTTCCAACTATGTTTTGTACACGCTTCTCATCAGATATTTCACCTACGCTTGTCATATGCTAGTTGTGTACATGCGTGCTTAATTGCTTGTCTAGTTCATCTTTGCTTGTCATCTACTATTTTCATCTATGTTCTCGACCAGTTTTTTTCCTGCTATTTTTCATCCATGTTCCTTACATCCTTGTCATCTGCTATTTCATGTCAATGTTGCTTACAAGCTAGTTCAGCTGCTATTACTTCTTCTGCTTTGACATGCTTTGTAGGCTGAAATGGAAGCAACGATGGCAGGAGAAGTTTCACCGAAAGGCACTGTACGCCAACCTATTTCTGCCGAGGAAGCTGTCGCTGAGGTGCTGTGTAAAGGCGGCAAACGAAAGCCTATCTTCTTGAAGAATATAGGCGTGACATCAAGCTGTAAAAGAGTAACAAAGTCTGAGCTGCAGCTTCAAGTTGAAGTTGAAAGAGCAGGGAAGCACGATCTACAGTGTGTAGTTGCTGATTTGAAGCAGGCGAAGGATCAAAACGATGTGGATAGGATCAAGATTCAAGAAGAATTGCAGGTCATGCGTCAGAAACAAGAAGAGGCGAGGGTGGGTCAACTTCGCACCAATCAAATTCTTGAGGACTTATTGGCTGCTACAGGTAAATTGAAAGATCGTCAGCTGTCTTTGCCTGCTACAGAAGAATCAAAAGATGGTACTGGGTAGCCGATCTTCAACTGGACGGTTCCCTTCGTGAGCTTTTTGGTAAGTGCCCTTGGTGAGGCGTTTTGATGCCCTTCGGGAGGCTGATACTATGTTCCTGGTGCCCCTTCGTGAGGCTTTTGGTGCCCCTTTGTGAGGCTAAAACTCTATTTGCTGGTGGCTTTTGTAAGGCTGTAAACTGTAGCATATGGCCTTTGATGCCTGTGCTGCTGAGCAAGGCTGTGACCACTTATTTGCTTGCTGTGAATTTATGTAGTGCTAGAATTCGTCTGGACTGCCTAAATGGACATTCGAACCGTAACGAAACGTTAAACGTCGCGAACGCGACGACGACACCAAGATGCCTTGCGACGGACACAATTTGTCACGGACAGAATACACGTGGCAGCGACTGACTGGCTGACACAGCGACGGAAAATACACGTCACGGCCCTCGTCGAAATGAGTTCGTCGCGGATACACCACAACGTGGAACCTCATGGGTGGGCCACGTGTCGCCATCTGATTTGCGCACTACCACGACAAATAAAAAACGTCATGGGGTACGGATGACGTCGTCACCATGTCCGCGACGAAATAAACCCGTCACGGATAAGAGCCTACGTGGAATATTGTGGATAGTCCACCTGCCGCCCTCTCATTGCGCGGAGCCACGACGAAAAAAAATGAACGTCGTAGGGGAGATGTCGTCATAAACGGAATGGCAGTGGCTCGCGACGTACAAAAAATGTCGTACAAAACGATAACGTCAGCTGACAGTGTTAGCAACTGACGGAAACACCGCAGCCACGTGTCAAACATCGCGACGAAAAAAAACGTCGCGCCTTATTGGGCCTTATACCGGGCCGTCCAGTTTCCTGCGACGATTGACTAAACGTCGCGCATATCCCACGACGTTTTGGTGGCAACAAATCTGTCGCAGAATCGTCCGTGATAGTCGATCCCTGACTTTTTTTTCCGTCACGTAAACCGTCGTGGAAGAAGCCGAGCGATGTTTTGGAGCTCGTCCTCGACGGAATTGAATCGTCGCTGATCTCCGGATTTTTAGTAGTGCCATACCGATGCATGCAAGGGACTGGAAAATGCCATTCATACGGTGTATCCAAACTGTGAGCATAGAGAATGCATGATGCATCTCATGCTCAACTTCAAGAAGAAATTCAAAGGTGACATACTTGATAACATGTGGCCTGCAGCCTGGACATATGAAGTTGAGAAACATGAGTCGCTCATGGCGGAGATAGAAGCTGCTAGCCCGGAAGCAATAGGTTACTTAAGGAAGGAACACAATCTTGTGTGGACTAGAAGCAAGTTTTCATCAATAACCAAAGTTGAGTATGTCAGTAATAACTTGGCAGAGGTCTTCAATAATTGGATTAGAAAGCAGAAACAACTTGCAATAGTGGAGCTTGTAGACACACATAGGGAGATGGTGATGCAAATGAGAGCAAAAAGAAGGGATGTTGCGGATGGGCTGCAAGGTACCATACTTCCTAGTGTGATAAAGGAGTTGAATCAGAAAAGTAAGAGATTGCGCTATGGCGAAGTAAGAGTAACACCAACTATGGCTGAGATCTCTGGAAATGGATGGAGGCACATAGTGGACTTGGGAAAAAAGGAATGCTCCTGTAGACGCTGGCAGATTGGTGGCAAGCCTTGCACACATGCTCTCCATTTCATATTCTCTAAAGGAGAGAAGGTAGATCAATATGTTGATGAGTACTTCTCGGTGGCCAAGTTCAAAGAACATATGAGCCAATTCTCATGCCAATTAGGGGCCAATCCCAATGGCCTAAGGCACAACCAGATTTTGAAATGATTCCTCCCAAGTTGTCAAGGAGTGCTGGGCGTCCAAGAACTAGAAGGTACAAGAACAGCAGCAAAGGTGGAACTGGTAGGAAGCATGTATGCAAAAGATGTGGAGAAACTGGCCATCTTAAGCAGACATGCAAAGAGAAGGAAAAAGATAACGATGATGATCAGGACACAACTCCTCTTCCAAAACGGTAATTTCTTGTAGACTAGTTGAATGCCCGTGCGTTGCCACGGGAGAACAATATGTCGTATAAAATATTAATCTAGATGGTTCTTCTTCTTTCTCCCATATGGATATCATTCTCCGCTTTGGGTTATCTATCGAATATCTTGCCAATTACAAAGCCAATGTGTCTTTATTTTTTATCAGTAACATCCTATTTTGCATCATTATTTTTTCATGTGCGTACATTTTTCTAATCCATGAATTTCTGTGTTGAGGTTTCCTCCGGTGAATTCGCTGTGTAGCATTGGGTTCTTTACCTCTTGTCCCTTTGTTGTTACTCAGCTATGTCACAATACTTCTCGGCATCACTTCACCATGTACCTTCTCCTACCGTGAGGAATGTTTGACGAGGTTCATATCGGAAACTTTCGGACTTGTAGCAGCTCCCAATAGGAATATATGTTTTAAGATCTGGTGCTTTTTTTGGGAAAGACACACATTGGCATTAAGGCTCCGTTCGGTTTACAGGGCTAGAAAACATAGGAACTAAAACCTCGAAAGGAATAGGGAAGGGCATCAGCTGTAAAACAGAGGAATACAAAACAAAGAAAGGGTACATGCATGGGCGTTCGGAGCACTTCATAGCAATGGAATTTTTTATTGGTTAAAATATGATTGAGAACTGTTTACTGCACATGATTGCGCGCTCTCTCTCTCTTCGCACATGAGCTGTTTGACAGAGCTGCCTCGGGCTTCCCCGAAAAATGAGGTTTCGGTAGATGTTTGTTTTCCTGTAAAAAGTACAGGATAGCAAAACGTTCCTGAGGAATCGGTGGAGCTATTCCCTCAGACCGAACGCAGCCAAGGGAAAATTTTCCAAAGGAATAGAAACCTGCGAAAATCCTTCACTTCTCCCGTGAACCGAACGCAGCCTAAATTTCTCATATCGACACTTATGTTTGGAAAACAATAAAAAAAGCGTTCAGACAGTCATAATTTTCTCCCTGTGTATGGCAACATAATGTCTCTAATGATCAGATTTAAATGATACACTATAAAGTTTCTTGTGACACTACTTACCACATTTAAGAACTTTTCACATTTAACACATTAAGCAGATCTTGTGTCACATTTTACCCTTCTAGTTTTTCCCCCATTTATGTGCCACACGAAACACCCATCTTAGCTTCCACTTTTGAGATGTATTCACTATCTCAAGCGTCCATGCACCTTCAGCTGCTATAAAAATGTTTTCAGAAAAATATATTGCATCAAAGTGTAAGGAAATAAACTGAAATAACATGAGGCAGCTCAAAGTCCTACAGAGAATAGAAGAAATAAGGGAACAAGGAAACACGACACCCCAAGTTCTTAAATCACGAGAGATATAAATACTCAATAGCATAAACCTTATGTGTTGTACTACATCTTCATGATGAAAAAAGCCACACATATTCATATGAAAAGCTGCTATGTGTTCCATATTATTTAGATTAATAAAATGCAGGAAAAAACAACAATCTTGCAAGCTGAACTGCACACATTAAGGAGGATAAATAAATATACATTCAAACTGTACACAGATAGCGTTCATGGCGATTTAGTCAGTACAAATAGGATAAGTACGTAGGACATGATTACATGGTAGTATAAGCACTGAAGCAAAAGGCATGTCGGCTTTTTCTGCTCCTTTACAAATATCCAAATAAAATCCTAATGAGTTGTCAAAATACTAATTGTATTTAGCCATAGATTGAAGTTAAACAAGCGATACAACAAAAGTAACCGGTTCACACCTTATTTCAACATCTTTTTCCGGGAAGAGAATTCTTCAGATCCTCCAAGCACATTAACACTCCAATTGAAAACCTGGCACGGGAACTCCACTCTCCACCCGACGTCTCCACGCCGGTGAAGAACATCAGCACACTGAGCAGCCCAAAGCCCAACTGGAGGGTGATATCTGTACACATCATATATCTGGTCATTAAAACCTATGCGCAACATCTCATCGGCTTCGTCCTATCATGAAAGAATGTTAGACTAACAGAACTTGACCAAACAGAAAAATGCAGTATGAATGTAGAGTACACACTAACCAAAATTACGATCTTGATGGCCCTCGTGCGCAGGGTCCTTCTTTTGATCAAATCGCAGACCTTGCCTGGGTTCCGGACACAACCTGCACTCTAGCCTCGAGCTTCCTAATATCCTTTCCGATGCTTTTGCCACCGACACAAGCATACACATCCATGCTCATGAACTGGCCGACAGCCTTCATCACTCACTCGTTTTGCGTGGCGAACTCTCTAGTCGGCAACAGTATGAACACATGCACCCTGCAAAACAAATGTTAAATAATTTCAACTTCAGGTTTGTGATTTTGGAGCAATTGCTCTATGTGCATTATACAGCTCTGATGCATTGCAGAGTTATTAAATGATTGAATCAGAGTGACAACAGAGGAAACTGCTTCTGGTAAGCCATAACTTCCTAATCAGAAGGTCTGAACCATTTGATAGCACAATGCACTCAATTTCAAAACAACGACTATCTTATCGATTTTGAAACTGTAAAAAATGCAGCATAAAATCATTTTCATGGAATACCAACCTGATTAAAGCACAAACGAATATGCACTTCCAACATATTGAAGGAAAAAAGAAACATCACATTAGTATGATAGAATTTTATGACCTCTGATGGACTCACTTGGACTTTATGCCTTGCACATCCTAGTACATTATTTGCCAAACAAAAGGTGCAGCTAGCTATTTGCATATACTCCCTTGCCAAAATATTTACAAATAATTCGCTCGCCAAGTGAAAGATTTACTACAAAACTGAAATATCACATTGCCTGGAGATATCAACACCGCAGCAAATGCTCGGCATGCCCACATTATTCAGTGCCCTGTAAGTTGAGAATTGTACTCACCTTCTTTACTATATAATGATATGGAATGATGGCTCAAATAGACTTTCTTCAAACACTAATTGGCTCAAATATGGTTGTGCTCCATCTCTTACACTTTTCAGAGGACGGACATCTTTGGTGCCACAAAAATTTCAGCGGAAGGACGAAGAGGAATCTGGCACTGCATATGCACCTCGATCCTCTCGACCCCCAGCTTGTTGAGCTGCTTGAGGTGAGAGCGTATACCGAGGCAAAGAAAAGCTTCTTAGAATGCAAGAGCGGCAAACATCATGTTTCAAGGATGTCTTAGAAAAATAAATTCTATAAATAAATTCTATAGATAAAAAAGGGAATATGGCTGGTAGGTACCTATGCTTGAGGTTAAGTTCAAGGATCTTGGGGCAGATACCTAGGTTGTTATTGGTGTTGACGTGTGATCCTTCTCAGGTTGATCCGATACCTAGATTTCAGAAAGAAAAGAAAAAGAAGGTTAAAATTACTCTATAGATGATGCGCACACAATGACACAATTGTTAGTTTCAATACAGGAGAAACACACAATATGTACTCTGTTCCCTACAGAAAGTCCTGGCTGTCATACAAATAGCGTATAGCTGACTTGAACATCTCGGGACATGTTTTTTCTTCCTATTGTGAGATTAGACCTACATATGTAGAGTAAGTGAATAAATTCATCAGCTTATGTGAGTAGGCATAGAAGTACCTTCTAAATTTTGTGCTAACCATGATGGGTTATTAGTTGCATAAGCATTTGTGGCGAGGATTAACAGTTGACTAATTGGCTAGCTCGAGCTATCTTACAGATCGAGCTAAATCTTCAGTTCGATCAGATCCAGAATAGCTAAGGGAGGAGGTGCAAACCAGACCAGTTTACACGGCAGAAGACACAACAACGTCGGCCTGGAAGAACGGGATGGTCCGCACGGCGACTTCCCTCCCCTTGGCGATGTCTGCAGGAACCTCACGGACCTTCTTGGTAACGGCGGCGGGCTTGGCGAGCGGGCGGATCCTACCCGCATGGTCGTCGATGGCTGGGCCAGTCGCTGGCTAGCTCCTCCCAGTCGCCAGGAGGAGGGTCACCGGAGAGGCGACCATGCCGGCGGTGAATCTGGATCAGGATCTCGGGAAGAAAGGCGGTCCAGGGAGAGAGCCGAAGAGGGATAGGTGGGTAGGTGCATGGCCGGTGGGGGCAGCTCTATGGCGGCGCCAATCGGTGCGGACGAGGGTGGCGGGGGCGGGGGCGGCGGCGGCGGTGCAGATGCGTGAGGTTGGGGAGGAGAGTGTGGTTGTTGGCGACTGGGATGCCAAACGGGAGAGCAGCGGGAAGGGCCCCCTCCGTCCTTCCCCTCTCGACGAGGACTTCGACGCCGAGCGAGGGAGAGCCGCGGCGCTGGAGCAGGTGGCGCTCGATGCAGAGATGCGGTGATTGGAGGCGCTGAGGGTCAGGATGCGTGCGGGCGATCGAGCGGACGGCGATCGGGAGGATGACAGACGATGGGAGAGGACGTACGAACGTCCAACTGCAATATCTCTGCGCCGCCGGTGGTGGGAGGAGGGGCGGATGCGGGCGCGGCGTGGGGACGACCGGACGAGCGATGATTTCGGCGCACCGACCGCTGGAGGAAATAGAGCGAGGAGGCGCGCGCGACGAAGGACCGGCGGAGCGGGACGCTGGACGAAACGCACGACGTACGGCAGACTAAGGAACCAAATGTGCTTTTTAGATAGGAGAGATAGATAGCTTGTTATTTCACCCATCTCTTGCATGCTAATATTATGTTTGCATGTAGGCAAAAGTCAAACAAAACTGCAGCAACCACTACTACCCCTCCATGCACACCAACTAAGCAAGTTTCTCAACCTCCTAGTGCAACTTCAAGCCCAATTACAAGGTTGATGGCAGCAGCCATTGCAATTGCTTCTTCACCTCCTAGTGCATCTACAAGGAGCAAAAGTGCTACTAATAGCCCGCTCAAACAAGTTTAGTGTATTGTGAGATCTACTGTTTATGTCGTGTATGTTGAACTACTAGTATCATCCTTTTGGAGATCTTTGAGACATGAAATTAGCATGCTCTGTGATCAACTATTATGAGATGTTATGATCTGCTTTTGATGTGGTGCATGTTGAACTACTAGTATGGGCTGAAAATTATGAAATGGAGTTGGAATTGTGTGAAAATTCTTTCAGACTACTGCTGTATTGATTGTTGGTGCTGTACTATTCGAAAATGTGCTCTTTTGCTGTCATACTATGCTAAATTGTTGTGAAAGCATTGCTGGTTTTGCTGTCAATGTGTGCTGAACTGCTGTGAAAGTGCGCTGTTTTGCTGACCAAGTGTGCTGAAATGTTGCCCAGGTTTGATGAAATGTTTTGTTATTGAATTATAAGTTCAGCAGGTGAAGAGGTAAGGGCATACATGTCTTTCTTGGATGCTATTTGTCTCAGTTAGCCACTAGTGGTATTTTGGCTAGTAAAAACCGAAATGAGTGTTATTTTGGCAAGTTGGTTTTTACTAGTGTTATTTTGGCATGTTCGGTTTTCACTAGTGGCATTTTGACAATTCTCTCAAAAGGAGGCTATCGTTAGACCGGTCCATGGGGATTTTGGTGGGCCGTAGGAAACAAAGGAAGTAGCATTTTGTCAGCGAATGCAACGGATGACCGTGATCAACTAACTTCAGCGGGACTTCATCGTCCACACCAGGGATCCCCCCACCCCCCACACATACACACACCGCGCCGCGCGAAATTAGTTTATTGATCGAAAAATCTCGATCCATTCGAATTTGAGCTAAATTCTTCTTCACAAAATCTAATTTTGAATATTTTTAATGTTTTATGTTTGAATTTCAAATTTTATTTGAGAGTCACATCCGGTAACCACCTTTACCAGAAATCTCGCTGCCCCGAGATTTTTTCCAGGCCTGTAACCAAATCCTTGTCCACACCTTTCCCAAAACATCGCGTGGTGTTACTGGGAAAAAATCGAACCAATCCCCAGAAGGGTTCACGGCACTCCCATGGCCATGGCGGCCGCGCGCTTCCACCTTCACCTCTGCCCTCGCCTCCTCCGAGCCTTCGCATCCTCCCCTTCCTGCCCTCTCATTGCGACCCACGCCAGGACGCTGCCCTTACGACGCACCGGCCCGGCAACGCCACTCGCCGCCCGCAACCGTCGCGGGTCCGGCCCCTCTGTGGCCGCTGCGCCGCCCGTCGAGGACGAGGACTTTGCCACAGGTTAGCAGCTGCCTTCCACAAACTCCTCAATACTCGATTATACCTTATACTTCTATATCTTACTCGGGTGTTGTTGTTATTACGCGATGTAGCTGCGGACCTGCAGTTCGAGGCGCCGCTCAAGATCGTGCTGTACCCCGACCCCGTCCTGCGCGCGCGCAACAAGCGCATCAACACCTTCGACGCCAACCTCCGCTCCCTTGCGGATGAGATGTTCGATGTCATGTACAAGTGAGTCTGGAAGTAGGGTAGCGCGATGTGCCGTTTTTGCCTCTGCTGTGTTGTGTGCACCGGAGCTGTTTGCTGAAATGCGGATGAGGTTGCTGGCTGCGCAACCTTTATATGAGTATGCACGTAATTGTTAGTTTGATGCACAAGTGGCTCTTAGAAATCCACATTACAGTTTATGTATACATCAAATGCCCATGCAGCTGTTAAAGCGTGTTGGTTTTCACTTATTTTGAGCAAATGTGCGTGAAACATGAAATACATCCTTAGAGGGTCTAGGACCCTGTTTCAAACCAGATTTCTGCACATGTAGGACTGACACACACAATGCATACATTACATACCATACACACAACACAAGCATGTACATCTCCTACATGCTCTAGTATTTTTTTTTTTTTTTGTGGGGAACATGCTCTAAGTATTTTCTAGGCATTGCTTTGTCAAGGCAGCAAATTGAGGTACCATTTGTGCTTACGAGGCTGCCTGAGTCTGTGGCACTGCTGCGATGAGATATTGACTAATTTACTTATGGTGGACCTGAAATGCCTTGGCATGTTCTAGTGGGGCCAAATATCCAATCATAGCCTCATATGCCTCGCAACTGTTTTCAGATAGGATTGACTATTGTACCAGATATCTTAGACAATGTAGTGCTTCAATGTGTTGGTCTCATGCCACAGGACTGATGGCATTGGTCTCTCAGCGCCGCAAGTTGGGGTGAACGTGCAGCTCATGGTATTCAACGCAGCTGGGGTGAAAGGGGAAGGAGAGGAGATTGTCCTTGTCAACCCAGTAGTGTACAAGTTCTCAAAGCGATTGTTAGTCGACGAAGAAGGGTGCTTGTCGTTCCCTGAGATATATGCTAATGTGCTGGTGAGAATAATCTCCAAACCAATACCAGTTGTGTTGTTTGCAATCAGAAGGTTACATCTGTCATGTTTTAAAGTTACTATGGTGTTTCACTTGTCATGTGCTGTTGCTGACATATCCTAATTTTGCATACTTCCACATAAATTTTTTCCACTTTGCAACCCTTGCAGAAGTTCAATTTTTAGCATTGAACTATAAAACATGTTGTTTCCAACCTTGAAATCTTGAATCAGTTTCTTTTACCCCCATGGCTGTATCCTATGCGGTCTTGTTCCGACTGAGACGACATATGGCATAACCATCATGCCATGTCAGCAACTTAAATGAAAAATAAAGATATTCAGGATAAATAAACTAAAAAGATCAGTTTTTTTTGGAGAAACTTTAAAAAATGTAAATAGTCAAAAGTCAATCTGAAAAAATAGATTCAAGGCCAGTACGGCAGCCCTCCACTCCAAGACTCTTGACATCGGAGCAGGCAAAGCGGCCGAACTGCACGGTTTCGGAAGCCTGGAGCAGAGCGAAACTGCAGTGCATTTTATGGAGTTGGGAAAACCGTGCTCCGTGTCCTTTGTGCCCCGCCCACACATCCTGACTTACGAGTTTTCACATGGAGTTTATTAAATACTATGTTTCTAAATTTTGAAAAATTATGATATTATTAATTATATATTTTCCTGATTTTTGGTTTTTGTGAGACAAATTTGTAAATAAGTTGCTGACATGGCAAGGTGCTGACGTGTAAAAGACACATGTCATCTCAGTCAGTACAAAACTGCTCGGGATAGGGCCAAGGAAGTGATATAAACTGATTCAAGAGTTCAAAGATGAAAACAACTGTTTCACAGCTCATGGTTGAAAAGTGACTTATGCAACAGTTCAGAGCAAGGATTACGAGTCGACAAGTCGATCTGGGGTAGCGACTCATAGACTAGTCGAGACTAGTCATGACTCATGTAGACTAGTCGACATGAGTATACAGTAATATGTAGAGTACCAGTAGTCTAATACTAGCAATAGATTTGCAATAGAAGGCTGGGGACATGGCAGAAATCTGGGCAATTCCATACAATGGCCAAGGTCTTGCTCAGTTTTGGGTTTCATGGGGGAAAGCGAGCGCTCGATCTTGGTTTCCAGATGGGGGCAGTGCCATTGTTGAAAAAATATATGACATGCGGAGCCAATTTTGAGTCGATCGACTCAGGAGGGGTGACTAGTCGAGACTAGTCATGACTAGTCGATCGAGTCGCTCGACTCGCCCAACTAGTCGAGTCGACACTTTGAGTCGACCTCCAGGTTGCGACTCATTGAGTAGTCGTCGACTAGTCGCTCGACTCGTAATCCATGGTTCAGAGTTAAAAAATGGACTTGTTTTACTTTTATATGCACCCAGAAAAGTAAGTGATTTTTATTTTGTGTTATGCTTAGAATGAAGTTGGTATTAATTAGCCATCTATTCATCTGAAATTAAACCTGTCCCAACTTTCTAACAATAATTTCAAGTTGTATTGCTTTAAAGCAAGTATGACATATTGACATCCATCAGTACAAGTAGATTATGCTTCACAAGTTCACATGTTGACTCAAAAAATTAGAACATGAGAGTTAGATTTAAAGCTCATTCGTATGCTTTATTTTCTTAAAAATCTATGTTATGTGTACTAAATGTTCATATAAGAAAAAAGGAAATATTAGATATATCTAACAAATGTTGGAACTTGTTCTTTGTTAGTATGCCCAGTGAAGGAATGCAGTCAATATCGGCCTTTGTTAATCCTATTATTTGGTACTTTTTTATATTTATTATTTGCGTGCTTGTAAAATAGAAGAGATGATTTTCCTAATTTAAGGGATTATGGCAGTTGCGATCATCTTTCACTACTGTGTTCATGCAGAGACCAGACACTGTTAAAATTAATGCTCAAGATGTTAGTGGGGAAAAAATCAAACTTAATTTATCTGAAATATATGCAAGAGTGTTCCAGCATGAGTTTGATCACTTACAGGTACGTGCCTAACCATGATCAGACTTAATTATGTCGTGTCTGTCTGTACATGTTTTGATGTAACTTTTCTGCTCAAGTTTGTTTATGTGGATGACATATTCGGATATTCTCATATTCAATGTTCCACTAAATCAAGTCTGTGTCTCTTACTTCACTGTCCATTTTACTTTTGATCCAACATACCAACTGTTGTCTAAGGACACCTCAATTTTCGTAATGGAGTTTTGGGATGGGAACACATTCAGTACAAGTGACTATTCACCATTAAGTTGTGGATTTGCAGGGGATTCTTTTCTTCGACAGAATGACTATGGATGTTGTTGAGAGCATACGTGAAAAGCTGAAGGTTAGTAAATGTGATTCTAACCTAACGTAGGGTAGTTGCATTGGTAATATCATATTAGTTTTCGTGCTTATATGCTCTCTCAAAACTAAATAGCACAAATCTATAGCACTGTTGTTAGTAATGGAATAGAGGTCCGTTGCAAATAAGGCCTGAGTGTGCTCATATTTTTGCTTTTCACAGTTCAGAGGAGCATAGAAGCCTATATTAGTTGTTATCAGTAGAACTGATTCATGATGAGTATATGATCCTTTTTCGTAAATGTATTAGTCTTTCTTGGCTAGAGTTACATCACTTTGTTTTTTGTTTGGTTTGAAAGGTCTGCTATATTGTTTCTGTAACTTTTCCATCTCGGCATCGTAATTGCTAAGGTGCCTTCTATCTAATTGGGGATAACATTTGCAGAAATATTTCCATAAGTTTGTGATCATGTATTTATATTTTGTCTTGGAATATATCGTCTTGCAACTTTTTCTTACATGAAGTGAAACTATCTGTTTTACAATAGGACCTGGAGAGCAAATACAAGGAAACAACAGGACAAGAATGCCCCGAAACTATTGAAAACTACAGAAGGAGAAAGGATGTCATTAGTTTTTCAAGATGATGATTTTGCATCAGTCTCTTTCATCTTAAACCTGTCTAGCTCGTGTGTCTCTTCATATTCTATTAGGAAAAATGCTGAAATCTTTGTCTGCTACTGTACAAACAAGTTCTGCAAATTTTCCAAACGCATCGTCAGGCCGAGCAACACATTGAATAGTTTGTGGAACAGTTTGTTTGTGCATACTGCTGTCATTCTAATTATGGCAGTTTTGCTATGTCTAGATATGTGTAATATCATTGGAATTACAAAAGGAAATTCTAGTACTTATGAATGAAGTATTAATTCAAAGGATGAATATCTGAATAGCATTTATGCTCGCATGCTATTATATTTAGGATATATTGACCTCCTCTCTTTCTACAGGATTGTGTTGACCTTTTCTTTTCTCAGTTTTTAAAATACAAACTAAAAATTACATCCTTGTTTTGGTTAACAAACAAATAGACATAATGAGTATTTTATACGATGACAAGTGCATGGCTTGTAATTGCTAAGAATAACACGCAATGACATTGTAACACAGGTGCATCTCTTGTGTTGGCCAGCATATGTATTATACAGGGAACACATCATGTGCTACTATATTGGCCATATGGCTCCTTTTTCTTGGCTATTTTTTTTCTAGCATAACGATGTTTGTCTAACAAATCACTGAAAAGTCTTAATATTTCCTGGCTAAACTGGTGCAATGAACCCCATGCAAACTTGAAACTTTCCGTCAGTTGTTTGACCGACATAAGTGTGGATTGTTGGCTGGTTTTATGATCGTTCGTTAGCAAGAAAAATTAACCCATTTTACTTATGCTGATTTTTCATACGTGTTATCGCTTAATGCTATGTATGATGCAAATTCCTTAATAATATGGGTTCGTGTGATCTTTGTACATAACTACTTTTAAATAATAAACTGTTATAGTTCAAATGTGTGGTTAATGTAGATAATAGCATGCATTACAAAACAGATATTGTATTAGTGAATTACTTTCAGTTTTCAAATGTTGTAATTTTGATTTTTCATTTGCAGCATGTTATTTTGTTAGTGTTGGTAGTGATAATATAGATATGGGAATATAAGCTATAGGGGCAAACTATGTCAAAAACTAAAGCCTTAGCTCATTCCTTATTCTCTGTGCATGGAAAGGACATGCTATTAAGACCAGAAGACTGATACTTGCGGTGCTGAAAAATAAATATCCCAGCTTGCCCATGTTTTTTATGATAATGGGCAGAAATTCCTTGTCCTTGGTTCTTGCATGCGAGCATCAAATTACTGTGTGGTACTTATATATGTTTTGCCATGGTGTCTTTGTTTATTATTATCAGTATTCTTGCCCTATATGGTACAATCAGATTATGTTATTTTTGTATAGTTGGAAAGCAAGAACGAGCAATGTACGTGATGTTTATGATTTGTCAATTTTGATACTCGCTCTGATCCCTACTTGTAAGGTTTATTAGGTTTTTGAGAAGTGAAACATTACTATCTTT
Organism: Puccinellia tenuiflora; assembly: GCA_012064385.1. Lineage (NCBI taxonomy): Eukaryota > Viridiplantae > Streptophyta > Magnoliopsida > Poales > Poaceae > Puccinellia > Puccinellia tenuiflora. The sequence continues at coordinate 217,574 of QRDG01000783.1, read as the reverse complement.
GACCAAGTTTCTAGAGAAAATATCAACATTTACAATACAAAATCAGTACCATTGGATCCACCATGTTATATATTTTCATATTTTATTTATGTGGTATTGTAGATGCTGATAGTTTTTTCTATAAACTTGATCAAAATAGAAATGTTTTAGTTTTTAAAATTAATACACCTAGTAAAATGGAACAGAGGAGTAGTTCTTCTGAAAATTTCTTTTGTGTTGCTCCTTCAAGGCTATTTGTATCACTTGATCGTTTATAGTTTTTTTGACATTGCGAAAGTGTGGTACACAATTTCTCTTTCGTATTGCTTATTGAAGTCCATTCGAATTTATCAAAGCTGATTTTTTTTGTTGTCTTAGAAGTGAGATCACATAGTAAGGTTCACCAAGTGTCGCACTAATCTACGTTACCTACCATTATAGCTTATCACCGTTTCCCTTGTTCAGTGATGGCTGATGTCGTCTAGTTATAATGCTATGAAGATGGTAAAAACGCTTGAGTGGGAACATGTTAGTTATCAGCCTAGCGAGATCACATTCTAAAGTTCAGTAAGTGTCACACTAACCTACCTTATCTACCATTATAGCTTATCACCGGTTCCCTTGTTCGGAGACAGCTGATTCTTGTTGAGTTATAGCTAGAAAGACAGTAAAACTGCTTATGTGTGGACATGTTATTTATACCCTAGTTAATGTATGTTCACTTCACTGCCATGTTCTCTTGATTAGTTCTCTCATCCTATTTATACACCATTATTATATAATTATGTTGATCTATTTGGAACTCTTTTTTTCTGCCCGTTTGTCAAAATCTTTCCTGCTAAGCCCAACAATACAATGTCCTTTTCGCGCTGCACCGCTACATCTCTTGGATACAGTGTGTGTACGTTGCAGATGTTGTTAGCATGTGTTGCCTAGAAGCTCACTGTATTGTACTTGTTCGTTTCTTCTAACTGATTTTCAGTTTATTTTAAAAGCAGTTTTATGTTCCTTTGGCACAAGTCAAAACAAACTTTGCCCTTCGATTAATCAATTTACTCTGTTGGTCATCTAAGCCTTTATTATTTTGTAGCAATATGTTTCTGAATCATAATCCAGTTGTGCAATTGTTAACGTTTGCTTCACCTTTACTATGTTGGCACTATTCTAACTAAATTGTAACATGTAGCAATGTACAGAAATGTGTGTGATATTATTTTTTAATACTTTTGTAGATTAGAATAATAGGCTCGATATTTTTTTCAGCTCGCACATTAATCTTGCTGCCTGACCATTCGTATGAGAATATATGCGTTGCTTTACTGCAAATATGGCACACGTGCCGTGATAACAAAACATAAAAAATAACTTTGTATATGCAAATATGCACATGAGCAAGCAATGTTGCAAAGGGGTCGGAAGCATCACAACGACCACTCAAGGGCAAGCACCAACTAATGGTTGAGGGTACTTTCTGTGTTTCAGCATATGTCATTGTATGACTGCAAGTTGTTCCCAGCAGGTTTTCCAATCTGCAAACAAGCTACGGGAGGGATGGTTGGAGTGAAGAGTTCCCCAAAAGCTTGCCAGCAGAAAGGGTTGTTTAGGTGATAGTGGGGTATTTGCACGGGTTTAAGTTGCACTCCAGTAAGTGTGATCCCTGAACAAGGTGAGCTGTCACTGCATGCAAAATGGACTGGCTTGATCGTAAATGTCCCCCTGATGTTCTCATACTGAACACCTGATACTGCCACTGCTGATGTTTCATTTGTACAGGTTCTTTTGTCGCAGTAGAACTGATCTATCATAATTGGTGTTTGTACTTCAGAGACTTGTATGTTCGAGAACCTTACGTCTTGAACCAGCCCTATACCACCCTGCAAGGAGAGTTCAATTTGTTTAGCTCGGTAAGTATTACGAGTCTACTCCGCGTCCTCTTTCCTTTGACAAAGCAATGTATCATATCTGTGATGTTAAACTAGGTTTCTGTTTGTACGTACATGCTTGAATTATTGATCTTACCTGCCAGGTCTTGATTCTGACACCAGTCATTGTTCTGAACATCTTGACATCTCGTACCGTAACATTAGAGACGCATGCTTTTGTGTTGTCCCGGCCTAGTCCACCAATGCTGATTCCATGGCCGGGTCCACAATTCACATTGTGTATATAAATGTTGCTACATCCTGTCTGGATGGAGATACAATCGTCACCTGCATGGAACAAGAGAAATATGCCACGGTCTCTGTGTTATACACTTATTGTACTATTTTGGTATAACTGCAAAAGATGCTTCGATACTCTTTGCCACAGTTTTTCAGTATACCCTTATAAATCTAAAACCTGTCATCTGCACTGCACAATTTACAGAGCAGAGGGCCGGGTTTTCAGTTGATCATTGGCCTTATAATATATTAGTATGGTTTCTCCATGGAATATATAAATTGTCCTGTGTGCTCAAATTCTTGTTGAAGATACGTTTCATGTGTGCAAGATTTGACATAACAAAATTGTTGAACATTATGAATGTATGCTAGATGCCTAAGCTCTAATTCTTCAATTAAGTCAGAGAAATTACCGCAAGCCAAGTTAGTATGATGAATGCTGACATCTTTTGAGTTCTGTAGGTGTATGCCGTCAGTGTTGAGACTGTTCTCAGGGGAGGATATTGTCAGGTCGTGGACCAGCACTCCTTGACAGTTGTCGAACTTGAGATGGCACTGTGAGCTGTTGACAATAGTGATACCAGCCACTACGACGTTGGAACTACCATAAAACCTCAATGCCTGCATCAGTGTACGTAATCACAATTACTAGAAGTTTGCTTTGGTATGCAGATTGAATGTGCACTAAGATAGTGATCTTAATTCTCACCGTAGGTTTAACCCGTGGCATCCTCTCAAGCTCCTGATTGTACTGCGGGAATATATCCAAGGTTAGTGATTAATAAAACAACTTTTGAATTGTGTGGTATAGTGTATACTAGATCGTCAGGTCTTACTATGTCATCATCCTCATCGTCATTTGGATCTGAGTAGGTCCACCACTGTTGCCCCCTACCATTTATGGTACCACTTCCTTTAATTGATAAACCATTTAGTTTTGTGAATTCAAGCCATTGAAGCAAACCAGAACCCCAAGCTTTAGCATTTGTTGGGGCCAAGATCGTTCCTTCCAGCTGCAAAATGAGCACATCATTTAACCCCATTATGCTTTGTGCTTCATCTTTGCCAAATTTATAGTTTGTTGCTCTTTGTACACTAATCAAATCACATTTTTACAAATATCCCGCTGTTTTAAACTTGTTTGAGGCGGGATCTTAGACAGTAAAATAATTCGAAGTATTATGTTCTATCAATGTAGCATTGGAAATGGTATACGATTTTAAACATGAAATGGTTTGAATTATTTTGGTTTAATTGATGTAGCATTGTAATCTTGTAGGTACTCATTTCTTACAAGGTGTATCTATAATGGCATAAAATCTTTTATCTCTAGAATGTAGTGGCCTTGCATGCTAAAAACATCTAGTTCTGGTCTTGATAAAGGAAGAGTTGTGTAAAATCAACATTTTGAGGGGAATGTGTAGAATTACCTGGAAAAGGATGTTCGGTTTGCAGTAAGGCCCAGAAAACGAGATTGGCCCGACAAGGAACTCTAGCTCTGATGGTACGAGAACTGTAGATGCCCCCTGTTTGCAGGCAGCAGCCCACGCTGCTTGAAAGGCCTGCATGTACAGTGATTTATTAGAGGTTTGTTCTGGGAAGACACTGTCCTCCAGTGTGTAGACGGTAGACCGAAGTAACATAAAATGAGCCCATCTGCGAAACACACTTATAAAGCTCAGGTCTTAGGCCAAGTATAGTCTACTTACATTGTGCCCTTATGCTGTTGTTGGCTGTGGCGGAATGAAAAGCTATTCAAAATCATCCCAAAGAGAAGAGGATTCGTTTTCGCTGAAAAGAAGCCCATGTACATTTCCCATTTTCCCATGAATTTGACTACAACTGAATCCTTTCCCTGGCCCGTTCTTTGGACTGCGAGGCATTCTTATCATATTACTTTTTCTAATGAAAATTTAAAAAACTTATTTTGAACACAAAATATATATTGTTTATTCATTATGAATGTAACCATCAATATATTTCTCGCAATCAAAAATTGTTGTGGAAAAAACATCAATATTTTTCTTGTGGACCCTACCTGATGTCCAATTTGGTCTCCAAAATCGTGACTCCTCAAAAAGGGAAGAAGAAAATAAAAGCATAACCAGCTAATATAAGTGTGGACATGTGAGAAGCACAGAACAGTAAAAAAAAAGGAACGAATCAAATTTCTGGCAACACATGTAGTCAAATCCAAATTGCAAATACTGACTACAGAAAAGTATGGCACTAATGACAATTTCCTGGGGCTCTGCATTGCAAATCACGCAGAGGGTAATAGCAGAGGATCATTGAATCATGGCTCATAGGATCCAGTGAAATCATTGAATTGTCCAACCATCATAACATGCTGTGATGGCCGGCAAAAATCCAAATATTCACGCAATCTGAAGTGTCACCCCAAATTTACGGATACCAAAATTCTTATGCCCATCCCAATGGCACGGTCTGTCCTGGGCTGATCAACACGGACTCTCATGCATGGCATGCCTGCTATGAATCACAAAAGAAATGTGCAATGCAAACTGGAGGAGGAATGAATTGCTAGTGAGAAATTTAGTCAGAGAATGCATAATGCTTGACAAATTCACACTTGTCTCTCTTGAATAAAGAACATTTAGAAGGGCAACGACGCTGACCTTTGTATCATCTGAAACTCCATCACCCTTGGCTCCGAAATCAACCACGTTAAAGACCGCACCCTGTGAGGTGGCTGGTGGTGGCTGTGGGGGCGGCTGATTGCCCTTTCCACAGCTTGGAGGCGGAGGTTTAGGACTCTGATGTCCATTGCCTTTGGCAGGGACGGGTGGCGGGCTCTGACCTACAGGTGCATTGGGGCTTGGTTGGTATCCTTTGCCAACACCAGGGCCTGGCGGCGGGCTGACAGGTTGCTTCGGGCTCGGCCGGTGCTGCCGGTGGGAGCTGCCCTTCTTCGTTTTGCCCTTTCCCTTGAGCAGAGAGGAGCTTGGCGAGCTCCTTGGCCTCCAATGCTTGCCTCTCCTTGCATCGCAGACATCAATGGCGGAGCATAGAGCAAGCAAGACGAGGAGAAGCAGGAGGCTGAAGCCTTTTACTCTGAGCTCCATCCTTCTGGCTGTACCTGTTTGCGGTGTGGAGAGGAGCGTTTTTATGTGCCCGGGAAGGAGATAGAGAACATACATGGATGGAGGTGTGGATTATGAGGAGGGGAAGAGATGGGGGTTTAAATAATATATAAGCTAATTCTCAGGGGGTGGCCACGTTTGCGCCTCTCAGGATTAGATGAAAATGAAATGTGGGAAATGGGGCCCAGTTCACGTGCATGCAAAGGTCTTGTAGCTGCACAGGGTAGTGTCTTCATGTTGCTTTTGGTCCTCGCCATAATCATACATAGTACTTTGCAATTTAGTGAACTTGTCACTATAATAATCCATTTACGCCGTATCGTATTTTTATGCTGATTTAGTGAAACGTGAGTGCAGCATAATGTAGTACCATATATATTCACAAGTTGGGACGTATAATACGGAGTCTTGGACAACAAATTTCGTGGAGAAACAAAACAACCAACATCCTTTATATATACGCTTTCCTGTGGTCCAAGAGATCACGTGCAATTAGGTTGCGAGTACGTCCAGTTTGGCAGCTAATCCAAAGAAGATGTAGAAGATGAAAAGGGTTTAATCCTGTGAGACCACCTTACTCATGTACTCCCGGCGTTCCAATTTAGATGAATCTCGAATGGATGTATCTGTACGTAAATGTAAATTGAAACGGAGGGAGTACTAGCAAGTACAAACCCAATACACCAGGCACGTATGCGGTTCTGTGAAACGAAGTGTTTTTCTTTCTGTTGAGTTCAATTCAAAAGAAACGATCGGTGAGGTTTATAACTTTGCGCAATTGACATCTCATAGGAAATTTATCAGTCTGGGTTGGTTTTTTCTTTTCGCGTGTCCAATGATCTACTACTGGGTTGTGGACTGTACGTTAAATGTAGAGACAGGTCATTCATTCCTGCGCTCTGTTCTCAGCTCGTGGATCATTTATGCCATGGCTGGCTGTGCATGCAGTGCAGTGCAGTTATGTGTGCGTGAGCCCACATTTCGATCGGTTTGCAAAAAACCAAAGGGAGACATGTGATCACTGGCCGACCGGACGAGCGGCGACTGGCAGCCAGACGATGCTTGCTAGGCCGACCTTAAGCCGATCGGGTGCGCGACACGTCAGGGAGCTCCAACGGTTTTGAGCTCACGCACATCAACCTTGTAGTAGTACGTGAAGCTGGGAAGTCTGGAACCGACGGAATCCACCGGTCGAGCAGAGTGTCTCTGCGGCTCGGGTTCGACGAATCTACGCGTGGTCCGTCTGTCCTCCCGGCAGGGCAGTGATTTTGCCCGAAACGAGCAACCACCGCCCCGGTGAAGGGAAAGATAGCTCGGCAGGCAGGTGACCAGCGGCGCACATGCTTGGTTCACATGGGCAACGGAGGTCACGGGCGGGACGGAAGGCGTCGCGTTTTGTCCGGATGCCGTCGCCATCTCCGATTCTCCCCCGTACCTACGCACACTCCTTGTCCAATCATTCATGATTCATGCATCCATCTCCGCCCCGCCCTGCCCGTGCACCCATGCCATCGCTTGTCTTGCAGATTAGGGTGCCCCGGTCGGTCGGTTTCAGCGCTCTCTTCTCTTGGGAGCTGCTCGATCTACCGGGACAAAGTGTACCAAGCAAAGCCGGAGTACGTGACTGTTTTCAGCAGGTGATGACGGCAATAAAGAAAGAGGCCCTGAATCCAACCCACCTGCTCTGCGCTGCTCACAGTCCACATGCGCCATGCTCACCAACTATCACCGCTTTTTCACCCGTCTAGGCGTGCGTACTACTATGCTGTCGCGGCGACGCAGAGGTTCGCTAACACGTAGGAGGAGTATGTGGCAGGCTAAGCCTTAGCTTAGCTACACACCTGGCCTTTCATTTCTGTCGTGTTTGCTACGGTCAGCTATGTACTACTATGTGGTCTGGGGTGCCCGTAAGGATTTTTTATTCGCACTGGTCCTATTCTTATGGTATTGCACATCTCATCTCCAGAGACCAATTGCCAGAATCTACGCTCGTCCACGTTCTCTTCTTACACAGTGGCATTCGACAGGTGTGTGATTCATACGCAGGTGTGCCCTGCTCACAACAGCGGCATTTTGATTGATAATCTGTTATACTGTAGTACTACATCTGTAGTATAATGGACGTGCTACTTCAGATAAGATTGTGTGTACTCCAATACAATGGAGAGGCACACCCACAAGGCACAAGTGCTACCTGCACACAGAGTTTTTTTTTTTAATCTGCACATAGAGTTATTTATAGTGTGCAGTAACAATCACTCGACTGGTCACTGATCGATGAGGCTGCTTCATAGTTTGGAGAAAGGACTGAGAACCACACTATGCATGCCGTTTTATCGCTAGCGGCAACCTGCATACAGGTTTGACGATCAATCGGCATTTAGCGGCAACTGCTAGCTCGCCGGCAGGATCTGACGTCGCCTGCTTAATTATACATATAAGGGCAAACGACATACTGATACTGCAGACGTGCAGATGAATACACGGCGTTTATAACTTGCTAGTAAAACAACAAATTGAACACTGGATGTAGAATACAACAAGTAGGTCTCGTTGCAAGTAGCAAGTACTTACGTAGTTTGTCGAGCTGTCGGTCTGACAGTCTAAGCAAGCTCTTTATATACATAATGGTACTACATATCCAGATGCGTGCAGTCTTTTTCTCTGCGTCTCTCCGGCCGGGTAGATCGTCATCGATCGATCGCTAGCCAGCTAAAGGGATCTAGTAAATCAGGAGCAGCAGGTAGCGATTGGCATGTGACACTTCGTTACATGTGAACTAATGCTGAGATCTTTGGAAAGACAGCCACGCCACTTTGTCCATTTGCACCGCTTGTGCTGTCGTATCGATCAACTATGACAGCAATGCACTGTGTAGTAGTTATAATTAGCTAGCTGGTTATATGTTGTTTATAATCCTGTTTCGGGAGATGAAGTCCATGTATATGTTTGTTTTTGTTTTATGTAAACTACTTAAAAAAATTGCAACAAAATGCCGGTGTGTATTGATAGATATGCAGACGCCCAGGGTCGCCTTACATTAAAAAAAGCTACTCCTCAAACTTTGTGGATGGTTTCATTCGTGCTCTATGTTTGAAAAGTACATTATTTTTTAGTACCAAGTGCTCCAATGATTTAAGGGAATTTCATAGGATTTTTGGAAGAGTAGGTTTCTTAGAATTTTTTTCTAAGTTGATTGTTTGATTTGTAGTATTGGATGCTATAGCAATTTTTTCTAAGTATAATTATTTGTACTACATTCAATAGGAAAATTAGCAAGTACCCCAACTTCATTCTACTAATCTTGTGGTTTTCCTTTGGCATCAAACACCATGTGGTTCAAATTCCCTTGGTTTGTAATGGTATAGAATTCAATTAATCATGCCACTCCAATCTTGTCCTATTCCCACATTTTGAAATTACTACGAATCAAAGAGACCCTAATCGTCTTTTTTGGGAGATTTTTTTGCTCTTGAACCAGTGTCCCATCATATTCCTATTGATTACCGTGTACAAATACATGACGACGATACTGGTGTTCCTAGGAGGAGGACAAGAAAATCCCGCAAAGAATTGGAGTAATAGATGAAAAAAAATCTAGATAATTGCACGTGAAATGCATAAACTTGTCGTGTTGGCTTATTTTAGTACATCAAATTGAGTAATTGTTACGCCACTTGTATTTCATAGATCGAATCCAAGTATCAGAGGTTACAACGGGATTTGATAGGGAAATCACAAGGAAAGACAAGTTTCTTCTTCATCGTTCGCCTCTCTCCGTTGCCCGCGGCCTTCCTTTTATCCCCTCTTGTTGCTTTCTTGCATTGCACATCCATCTCCTCAAGTTGGGCCGGGCCCCTACTTGCTGGTTCGCTTCTTTCGCTTCCTCTTGTCACCAGGTCTAGGCCGGGCCGTGACATGCCCCACCCCTTGAGCGCTGGCTTGACCCCAAGCCAGGGCATCAGGAAAGATTGCCTGCAGGGAACAAGCATCCTCCTAGGTCGCCGTCGGCGGAGACGCAGTATCCCAGGCGACGCGAACTTGAGGAACAACAACGCCGCCGCGTTGGATGCAGCGGGACTCCAGAATTTCCAACGGATGCAGCACCTGAACAGAATCCATCAACATAATTGCACCAAGGTCACTGACTTGTTGTTGCGGCGGCAGGTGGCGCTTCAGTTGAGAGACGTGGACGACGTCGTGGATGCGGCTCCCCGTCGGCAGAGCGAGCTTGTATGCCACCTCGCCCACTCGATGGGTGACCTAGTACGGCCCGTAGAACTTGAAAGCCAGCTTCTGTGTGCTCCGCCGAGCAATGGATGTCTGCACATAGGGCTGTAAGTGCAGATACACCCAATCCCCAATGTTGAAGACACGTTCCACGCGATGCTTGTCAGCTTGGCGACACATTCTCTCTTGGGCTCGCAGAAGCTGTTGTTGGAGTAGCGCCATAGTAGTCTCCCGCTCTCGAAGCAATTGGTCCAGTTCCAGAGTGCTTGCCTTGGTATCAGTTGGGACACCAAAGTGTCGAGGCACGTGGCCATAGAGAGTCTCGAACGGTGATCGTTGGAGAGCAGAGTGATACGAGGTGTTATACCAATATTCAGCAAGAGGCAGCCATTTTGCCCATTGGTTGGGAGATGCATGAGCTGATCAACGCAGAAAAGCCTCGAGACACTGATTCAGCCTCTCCGTTTGCCCGTCAGTCTGAGGATGGTATGCCGAGCTCATCATCAACTAAGTATCTGTTAGCTTGAACAACTCTTGCCACAAGGAACTGGTGAACACTTTGTCCCTGTCGGATATGATGCATTGAGGCAGTCCATGTAATTTATAAATTCCATCCAGGAAGGCTTGAGCCACTTGGGCAGCAGTGAATGGATGTTTCAGAGCAAGAAAGTGGCCATACTTTGTCAGTTTATCCACTACCACCAGGATCACATCGAAACCATGTGATTTGGGTAAACCTTCCACAAAATCCAAACTGATTGTATGCCATGGAAAAGGGGGAATTGGAAGAGGCTGCAACAAACCTGGCAGTTTAGTGTGTTCAATTTTTGCCTGCTGACAGACAGTGCAGGTGCTCACATAGTCAGTCACTGTCCTCTTCATGTTAGGCCAGGCGAAAAGGCTCTTAATGCGTTGATATGTTGCCAAGACGCCAGAGTGTCCCCCTATGCCACTTGCATGCAGGGCTTGAATGATATGCTGATGTGCAGTGCCATTGTTGCCCACCCAGATCCTCCCTTTAAATCTGATTACACCCTGCTCCAAGGAGTATCCCTTGTCACTAGTCACAGACAGACTCAACTTAGTGAACAATTGCTTGGTAACAGGATCGTCTGCATATCCATCCGTGAGCACTTGAAGCCATGTTGGTTCACTCCTGATATAGCCAGACAAGTGTTGGTGAAATCTCTCCTCGAGAGGGAGTCTGCTGCAGCATTTGTGACCCCTTTCTTATACTGAATTCTGTATGTGAGGCCCATAAGCTTGACAAACGCCTTGTGCTGGATTGACGTTGTCAAACGTTGCTCTGTCAGATGCAAAAGACTTTTCTGGTCTGTTCTAATAGTGAACTCTTGATGCTGTAGGTAGGAGCGCCACTTGTCAACCGCCAGGAGGATTGCCAGACACTCTTTTTCGTAGGTTGACAGAGCTTGATTCTTGGGGCATAATGCTTTGCTTAAGTACGCAACAGGGTGGCCATTTTGCATTAACACGGCACCCACACCTGTCTGGCAGGCATCAGTCTCGACAACGAACTGCTGTGTGAAGTCTGGCACCCGAAGCACAGGTTGAAAGAACAAACTATGCCGAGATGTCGCCTAGAGGGGGGGGGGGGGGTGAATAGGCGATTAAAACTTTTCCGGTTTAAGGCTTGATAATTACGGAATAAAACTAGGTGTTTAAATTAACAAGCCAACAACCTAATTATACTAGGTTCACCTATGTGCACCAACAACTTATGCTAAGCAAGGCAAGCAACAAGGTGATAGCAATATATATAACATCAAGCACAAAGGCTATCACAATGTAAATTGCATAAGTAAAGAGCTCGGGTATAGAAATAACCGAGGCATACGGAGACGAGGATGTATTCCCGAGTTCCTCCTTGTTAAGGGAGTACGTCTCGTTGGAGGGGTGTGAGCTCGCCACAAGAGGCCTACTCAAGATGCCACAAAGGCCTCACCCTATTCTCCGATGAACCGCAACCAAGGGTTTGGTTCACCTTCCACTATCGGAATCCTTAAAGGCGGAATCCGGAGCCTTTACACCGTTCTTGGGCACACACCCACAACTCAATTGGGGGCTCCCAAATCTTGCCGAAGCTTCACAACTCGAAGGCTTCGCGGCACACCAAACCGTCTAGGGTACACATGTAACAACCCCAGTTTGGTACCTTGAAATATGAGTAATTTTTCCACTTTTGCTTTTCACATTGCATCATGGCATCCCTAATTAAATTGCTTAACATGAAATAATGCTTTGGCTTTAACTATTAAATCAAGGATGGTGAATGTTGTTGGTTAAACAAATTTCAATTTGAACTATCATATTTGTCCAGGAAGTTCCAGGAATATATTTTATAAATAATTGCCAAAGATAAATTCTTGCCAAGCAAAGAAATAAATCTGAGAATTCAAAAATGGTGCAAATCATTTCCTATTTTTGAAACCATGTTAAACAGTTCAAAATTTCAAAATAAAATTATGGGGAGCTTCCTTATAATATTATGAGCCTCCATAAATTTTATACAATTTTTGGGTTTGTTTAAGTGCCTCAATTAATTTACTTAAGCTGCTGGAGTCGATTTAAAACAGAAAACCAGAAAATTAGAAAGGGAGGGGGTTTCTGCAAAAGTGTCTTCTTCCTCCCCTGTAGCGACCGCGTGGTACTGGCGCCATGCTGCCCTCCAGCGCGTCGCTGCCGCACCCTCTCTCTCGCTGCCCTGCTGCGGATAAGAGCGCCACGAGGTCGTCCTCGCTCACCCCTCTCACCTGCTCCCTCCCCATTTCTCCCCAAACCCTAACCCTAATCCTATCCGAGCTCCTGGCCGCCCGCCGCCGTCACGGACGCCATCGAATCCGGCCGCCCCGAAGCCAGCCAATGCCGCCTTTCGCTCCGCCTCTTTGCCGTCGTCCTCCTTGTTCCAGGAATCGCCGCGGAGTCGCCCCCAACGCCGCCGCCATCTGCGTCTGCTCCTTCTCCGGCCGACGCGCCTCCGTCAAGCTCACCGTCGCCTCCGACCACCCCGCTACCGTACGAGCACGTCAACGCCTCTGCCGCGTCGTCCTCTCCCTCCCCGCCGGTTGAATCGAGCCGGGACGCCCTCTACCGCGAGAACGCCGTCACCCCTTCCGCTCCGGTCGTAGCAGTTCGAGCTCCGCCGCGTCGCCGTCCGTCCCCTCCGTCCTTGCCGCCCACGGCATCTTTTTCCTGGTGAGCTCGCCGTCCAAATGGACATCACTGTCTCCCTCCCCTCCCTCCAGTTTCCTCCGTCGCCGTAGTCGCTCCGTGCGCCGCCGCAGCCGCCGCCGTCGTTATATGCCCGGCCTGGGAACCAGTCCGGCCGGCGAGGAGGCCGGTTGGCTCAGGTATATGCCCGGCCTGGGTGCCGGTCTGGGCCGGCCAGGAGGTCGGCTGGCTCAGACATGTGCCCGGCCTGGGAGCCTGCCTAGGCCGATCTGGAGGCCGGCCAGATTTTGAAAAAAAATTAAATAAATGTTGTTCCAAAATTTGCAAATGATATACCAAAATGATCAGCAACTCAAGGGCTATCTAGCCATGCTATTTTCATATCATGACAACAATTTTTCCTTTGATGTTATTTCAAAATGGTTAAAGATTTAAATTTGAATAACCGTTTAATTCGCCGTTTATTCATCGTTAATCAGAAAAATGCAAACGAAGTATCAAAATGCTCAGCAATTCAAATACTATCAAACCATGCTAATATCACATCATGACAACAGATTTTCCTTTGATGTTATTCTTTAAATAGTTAAAAGAATTAAATTCGAATAATCATTTAATTCACTATTTAATCATCGTAATTTGTAAAATTACAAACAAGGTACCAAAATGATCAGGAGAACCATACCTATCTAATCATGTCATGTTCATGCATATTTAAACCACATTGTAGTAATATAATACTTCATAAGCAATGTGGTCATTAAAGTTAAATATGGGGTTGCTTTCAAATACTTGCACTAATTATTTGGCACTCCATTTAAATTATTAGCTAAATTATATGATGGTATCATTGCATAAACTTGACATGTCATCATGATTGCGCATTGCACCTTGCCTTCATGTTATTTATTTGTTCTTCTGGTATTGGTTGGGTATCGATAGATTCCGGAGTCGAGGTTTCCCCACCGTACCTTGACGAGCAGTGCTTCCAGCCCCGTCAGCAAGGCAAGAGATAACCTAACCTTCTTGGCATATATGATCCTATTGTTTCATACAATTATTTTCTTCACCATAATATTGCATTCGATTCCAATGTCAACTTTTGGGTCAATATTAGAGTATCCTATGAATTGCATGTTCCCTAAACCATTACATGTTCCCCTCCTATTAAACCTAGGTTCGTTGTGTTGGCCTGAGTTAAATTCATATCTGCTGAATATATGCATAGCTATGCTTAGCCATGCTTAGTCAAATGCTTAGTTGTCCAGTGAGTATTTTCCATGATTATGACAATTGATGGAATGTTCGGGCATGGTGGATACTTGTGGTAAATAATTAAAATGCTTAAAGACTTGGATGAGTTGCCATCGGGGGATGGTGTTTTGCCTCATTCTTGTCGCCTAGGCTGAGAGTGCTTTTAGCTAGAACCAAGAACCGAGCGTGCTTCCATTGGTGGGGGTATGGGCTCCTTACTAACCGAATAACTTGTGCGGGCGTATCCAAGGGTTCTCTAGTTTGCGCTTTCCATTTGCGTGTGAGTTCCAGGTGGATGAAGGCACGATGAGGGTGGTGGTGTTTAGGATGTGGCGATGGGGGTAGGGGCTAAAATAGGCTGGATAAACTTGTCCTGTCACCACGATGATCCTTGGATAGTCTCATGCGAGGTAAAGGTTTAACCGCGCCCACTTGCCAGCTTTCCCTGGAAGAGAACTAATTAGGCGAGCCGGAAGGTACCAATGAGTAAATTACTACACCCCTGCAGGGTTTAATCTTTTTGAAAAGCCGTGTCCACGGTTATGGACAAATCTTGGGAAAGGCGGATTAGCTCATAGAAAACATGAACCTCAACTAAAATTTGGCAACTAGAGGTTGCATCTTACAACTTGTGATTAAAAGGTTCATTTCCTCGAGAGTGGTTCGAGGGAGTGCCTTGGTGGAGACGAGTGGTGTTTCCGGCTACTATTGTTTCAGGGTGAACCGAAGAAAGAAAGTTTGCTATCTTATCCCTTTATGAAAAACGTTCTGAGTAGTCGATGCCATGAATCATTTATGTCTTTCAAAAAGGAAAACTGGCTTTATGCAAAAATAACTACTATACAACTTTAGAGCCATGTCATCATTGGGTCTATATCGCCCTACTAAACTTGCGAGTACATCGTACACAGTCTCTCTTTGTTGATCATTAATTGTTTCAGAGGAGGACGTCACCGAGCAGGCAGGTGGGTTCTTCGTTGACATCGACGAGTAGTCTGGGGTTCCCAGGTGGCAGCTTGGGACGTCTTGGAACAAACTGGTTGGGATGTGTATCTATAGGCCTCTTAGGCTCTATTTTGGATCTTGTTGTTTAGACAACATATTTGGCTTCCGCTTGTTGTACTGATGGGTCTGTGACCCCTGTTGTGTAATTCGTATCTTTCTCGCTATATGAGTTGCTATATGATCTTTTGTGTCGTAGAGTCCGTGATGTGCCAGTTGTTCCACAAATCTTGATCTCTTTATTATACATTGATGGCTATGCCAGTGCTTATGGCATGATCGAGGTGTTGCGTGGGAGCGGTAACCCCATGCCCTTCGATTGTGTAGCATAGCCTGTGGGTTACATAGCCTCTTTGTATAATTCCGGGGTCGGGGCGCTACAAATTGGTATCAGAGCAGGACTGCCTGTAGGAAACCCTTTCTATTGGTCGATGTCGAGTCTAGTGATCGAGAAAATTATTTATAACCTAAAAATGAGTTGTGAAAACCCTATTAGGATTCTTTTTACTCCTTACCCAACTCGCTCCATCTCTGAGTTACCTTACCACCATTTGTTTTAACGGTTGTGTCAGAGTTTAGGTTCTCGGGGTTGGGTTCTTATCGTCCAGTGTGTGTCTCGAGTCCTTACTTCTGTTTTGCTACCGCCGCATTGACGTGGTGTCACACGTGGTTGCTTTGTTCTGTTCATTTGTGTTAGTACCATCTTAAATCTCTATACCATGGAGGACGCTAATGCTCTATCCTATTCGTTCGGAGATGGTTACTAATTGTGTCATTGTTCCAAATCTTCAGAATGGCTCTTGCACGTCGTGGTAACCAAGGTGATCCTGAGCCACCGCCGCCACCCTCAATGGCGGAGGTTCTGATGGCTATTGAGGAGAACCGCCTGCGCAACGAGCGTCTGCTCAAGCAGTTGGTGCAGCAGGGTGCTAGGAGGAACAATGACTACAACACTCTCACCGAGTTCTTGCGGTCCCAGCCACCGACTTTCTCGGAAGCTAGAGAGCCGCTGGACGCTGATGATTGGCTCCGTGCTCTCGAGCGCAAGTTTGCCGCACTGCATGTTCCGGTGGCTGAACAAGTGAACTTCGCCACCTACCTTCTGAATGGAGCCGCTGGCTCTTGGTGGGAGAGCCATGTGTCAATGTTTGATGCTGGCCATGTCTTCACCTGGGCTGAGTTCCGCACCGCCTTCCGTGCGGCTTACATCCCCAAGCCCATCATGGACCTCAAGAGGAGGGAGTTCCTGGATCTGACCCAGGGACGCATGGACGTCCAAGCTTACGGGCGCGAGTTCAACCACCTTTCCCGTTACGCCCCTCGGAACGTGACCAATGATGAGGACAAGCAAGAGCTGTTCCGCAAGGGGCTTGCACCCCGGCTCCGATATGAGCTCTTGCCCTTCAACTTCCAGTCCTACCAGGAGCTGTACAACTAGGCTCTCACTATGGAGCAAGGTAGGAAGGAGCTGGAGTCTTCCAAGTGGCCAGCTCCAATGGACCATCAGAGCTCCTTTTCTTCTGAGGGCAAGAAGCGTAGGGTCTTTGTGCCCTTCAGTGCTGTGCCCCGTGCTCCTTTCGCGGCAAGGCCCTCAGGATACAGGCCACCTCCGCCTCGCCCAGCTACTTCGACTTTGGGTGCGGCTGGAAGTGGGTTTCGTCCTCAGCTGCCACCACCACCACCGAGGCCCACTTGCTACAGCTGTGGCCAGCCGGATCACTACTCAAGGGAGTGTCCTGGGAAGGCACCTACTACCTCAACCCCTGCACCAGCTCCCTCTACACCAGCGGCCAAGGCTATGACTGTTAGCCGTGGTCGTCTGACCCACGTCTCTGCTGAAGGAGTTGAAGAGGACCCCGGTGTTGTCATGGGTACTCTTCGAATTAATGCATATCCAGCCTCAGTATTGTTTGATTCTGGAGCATCGCATTCATTCATATCCATAGCATATGCACACAACCATCAAATACCGTTTGTGAACATGGAATACCCTCTAGTGGTCAAAACACCAGGCTCTAGTTGGCACACTAATTGGATCGCTCCTAAGGTTCAGGTTTCCATAGGGTCAATACCCTTTCCGTTCTCGTTGTTAGCTCTGAAGTCAGATGGTATAGATGTCATTCTGGGCATGGACTGGCTAGTCAAATATCAAGCCAACTTAAATTGTGCTGCCAAGACTGTCATAGTGATCCACCCAACCTACGGGCTGGTGCGTTACTGGTCCCCTACATCTGCAACTCCATCCGCAGCCACTCCTCTCTCTCTCTCTCTCTCTCTGGAGATCAGCCTATGCTTTATGGAAGGTATCACCCTGCCTGAAATGCATGAGGTCGCTGTGGTGTGTGATTTCCCCGATGTCTTTCCTAAAGAATTGCCTGGCATGCCACCTGATCGAAGTGTGGAGTTTGTCATTGAATTGGTTCCGGGAACTGCCCCAATTTCCAAAAGGCCCTACCGGATGCCAGCGGAAGAGCTGACTGAGCTGAAGAAGCAAATTGATGAGTTGGCGGAGAAGGAATTCATCCGGCCTAGTAGCTCACCCTAGGGCTGCCCGGTCATCTTTGTCAAAAAGAGGGATTCAAATGTTCCTCGTCTGGTTGTTGATTACCGGCCTCTGAATGCGGTGACCATCAAGAACAAGTATCCTATTCCCCGAATAACTGACCTATTCGATCAGCTCGCTGGTGCAACGGTATTCTCCAAGATGGATCTGAGGTCAGGCTACCACCAGATCAAAATCAGAAAGGAGGATATATTCCGAAGACGGCTTTCACTACCTGTTATGGGTTATACGAGTATACCGTCATGTCCTTTGGCCTCACCAATGCCCCGGCTACATTCATGAGACTTATGAACTCCATCTTCCATGAGTACCTCGACAAGTTCGTCATAATATACATTGCTGACATCCTCGTGTACTCAAAAACCGAAGAAGAGCATGCTGAGCATCTTCGGCTAGTTCTGACAAAGCTTCGGGATCATCGTCTCTATGCCAAGTTCTCCAAGTGTGAGTTTTGGTTAAAGGAGCTTATCTTCCTAGGTCATGTGGTGTCAGCTGCTGGAGTAGCTGTGATACCCGACAAGATTCAGGCAATCCTGGATTGGCCAACTCCAAAGTCCGTCAAAGACATACGTAGCTTCCTTGGGTTGGCGGGTTATTACCGCCGATTCATCGAGGGCTTTTCCAAGATAGCCAAGGCATTGACCGACCTTCTCAAGAAAGATAAGAAGTTTGTGTGGACAGACAAAGCTGAAGAGAGCTTCCAAACTCTAAAAGTCAAATTCACGACCACTCCTGTGCTTGTCCTTCCGGACACAGACAAAGACTTTGTCGTCTACTGTGACGCCTCTTTACAAGGTTTGGGCTGTGTGCTAATGCAAGAAGGCCATGTGGTAGCCTATGCTTCTCGCCAACTCAAACCGCATGAGCACAACTACCCAACTCATGATCTAGAGCTTGCTGCCGTGGTTCATGCTCTGAAGCAATGGAGGCCCTACCTGTTGGGAAACCGTTGCGAGATCTTCTCGGATCACCAAAGTCTGAAATATCTTTTCACCCAACCAGATCTGAATCTCCAACAAAGAAGATGGTTGGAGTTGATTAAGGACTATGATGTGACCCTCAACTATCAGCCCGGCAAGGCCAACGTCGTGGCAGATGCTCTGAGTCGCAAGGCTTATTGCAACACTCTGATGGTTGAAAAGACCCAACCTGCCCTTCATGAGGAGTTTGCCCGTTTGAATCTGGAGATTGTTCCTTCCGGATTTCTGGCAAACTTAGAAATCAAATCCAATCTTGAGGCTGAAATTAAGGCAGCCCAGCAACAAGATGCTGACATCCTCGAGATCAATGAAAAAATAGCTAATGGGAAGGCCAATTGTTTCTCTGTTGATGACCGCGGTGTTGTTTACTTTGGTGACCGTCTAGTGGTGCCCAAGAGTGGAAATACAAAAGGCTTGATACTCTTAGAAGCTCATGAATCACCCATTTCCATTCATCCGGGTAGTACCAAAATGTACCAAGATCTTTGCCGTCAATTCTGGTGGTCTTGCATGTAGCGAGAGATTGCCGAATATGTTGCTGAATGTGACGTCTGTCGCCGTGTGAAGGCTGAGCATCAAAGGCCAGCGGGTACTCTTCGCCCCATAGCCATTCCCGAGTGGAAATGGGATGAAGTGGGTATGGATTTCATCACCGGTTTCCCGAGGTCACCCAAGGGTAATAATGTCATTTGGGTAGTCATTGATCGTCTATCCAAGGTCGCCCACTTCCTCTCTGTTCGCGAGGATATCAACTCTGTTAAATTGGCTGAGCTGTATATGGCCCGGATTGTTCCTTTGCATGGGGTTCCATTGAGGATCATCTCAGACCGTGGGAGTCTATTTGTGTCCAAATTCTGGCAAAACTTCCAAAATGCTCTGGGAACCCGTCTCAACTTCAGCACAGCTTACCATCCCCAGACTGATGGTCAGACTGAAAGGGTAAACCAAGTTCTGGAGGACATGCTTCGGGCGTGTGTTATCTCCTTCGGTAAAGGTTGGGAAAAGTATCTACCCCTCGTCGAGTTCTCCTACAACAATAGTTATCAAGCTAGTCTGCAAATGGGCTCCATTTGAGGTTCTTTATGGGAGAAAATGTCGGACTCCTCTAAACTGGTCCGAAACCGGAGAGAGGCCACTCTTCGGTCCTGATGTGATCAATGAGGCTGAAGAGAAAGTCCGTATCATTCGGGAGAATCTCAAGATTGCTCAGTCCAGGCAGAAGAGCTATTATGATAAACATCATCAGGAGGTTCACTATGAAATCGGTGACAATGCCTATCTTCGAGTCTCTCCCCTCCGAGGCGTTCGTCGTTTCGGAATCAAGGGAAAATTGGCACCTCGCTTTGTTGGTCCTTTCACCGTCCTAGCCAAGCAAGGAGATATCTCCTACCAGCTCGAGCTACCATCAAATTTCCCGGATCTGCATGATGTGTTTCATGTCTCTCAACTCCGTAGTTGCTTCAAAGATCCTATTCGTGGGGTTGATCATGAAGTGTTGGATATCCAGGAGGATTTGACTTACCGTGAGCATCCTGTCCGCATCTTGGATGAAGCGGAAAGGAAGACCCGTAACAAGACCATCAAGTTCCTCAAAATTCAGTGGTCTAACCACTCTGAAGAAGATGCAACTTGGGAACGTGAAACTAGTCTCCGTCAGGAATATCCTGCCTTCTTCACTCAAGCCTAGAATCTCGGGATGAGATTCCTGTAAGGGGGGTAGATTTGTAACAGCCCCAGTTTGGTACCTTGAAATATGAGTAATTTTTCCACTTTTGCTTTTCATATTGCATCATGACATCCCTAATTTAATTGCTTTGGCTTTAACTATTAAATCAAGGATGGTGAATGTTGTTGGTTAAACAAATTTCAATTTGAACTATCATATTTGTCCAGGAAGTTCCAAGAATATATTTTATAAATAATTGCCAAAGGTAAATTCTTGCCAAGCAAATAAATAAATCTGAGAATTCAAAAATGGTGCAAATCATTTCCTATTTTTGAAACCATGTTAAACAGTTCAAAATTTCAAAATAAAATTATGGGGAGCTTCCTTATAATATTATGAGCCTCCATAATTTTTATACAATTTTTGGGTTTATTTAAGTGCCTCAATTAATTTACTTAAGCTGCTGGAGTCGATTTAAAATAGAAAACCAGAAAATTAGAAAGGGAGGGTGTTTCTGCAAAAGTGTCTTCTTCCTCCCGTGTAGCGACCGCGCGGTACTGGCGCCATGCCGCCCTCCAGCGCGTCGCTGCCGCACCCTTTCTCTCGCTGCCCTGCTGCGGATAAGAGCGCCACGAGGCCGTCCTCACTCACCCCTCTCACCTGCTCCCTCCCTATTTCTCCCCAAACCCTAACCCTAATCCTATCCGAGCTCCTGGCCGCCGCCCGCCGCCGTCACGGACGCCGTCGAATCCGGCCGCCCCGAAGCCAGCCAACGCCACCTTTCGCTCCGCCTCTTCGCCATGGTCATCCTCGTTCCAGGAATCGCCGCGGAGTCGCCCCCAACGCCGCCGCCATCCGCGTCTGCTCCTTCTTCGGCCGACGCGCCTCCGTCAAGCTCATCGTCGCCTCCGACCACCCCGCTGCCGTACGAGCACGTCAACGCCTCCGCCGCGTCGTCCTCTTCCTCCCCACCGGTTGAATCGAGCCGAGACGCCCTCTACCGCGAGAACACCGTCGCCCCTTCCACTCAGGCCGTAGCAGTTCGAGCTCCACCGCGTCGCCGTCCATCCCTCTCCGTCCTCGCTGCCCACGGCATGTTTTTCCTGGTGAGCTCGTCGTCCAAATGGACATCACCGTCTCCCTCCCCTCCCTCTAGTTTCCTACGTCGCCGTAGTCGCTCCGTGGGCCGCCGCAGCTGCTGCCGTCGTTATATGCCCGGCCTGGTAATCGGTCCGGCCGGCCAGGAGGCCGGTTGGCTTAGGTATATGCCTGGCCTGGGTGCCGGTCTGGGCCGGCCAGGAGGCCGGCTGGCTCAGACATGTGCCCGGCCTGGGAGCCGGCCTAGGCCGATCTGGAGGCCGGCCAGATTTTGAAAAAAAAATAATAATTAAATAAATGTTGTTCCAAAATTTGCAAATGGTATACCAAAATGATCAACAACTCAAGGGCTATCTAACCATGCTATTTTCACATCATGACATAAAATTTTACTTTGATGTTATTTCAAAATGGTTAAAGATTTAAATTTGATTAACCGTTTAATTCGCCGTTTATTCATCGTTAATCAGAAAAATGCAAACGAAGTATCAAAATGCTCAGCAATTCAAATACTATCAAACCATGCTAATATCACATCATGACAACAGATTTTCCTTTGATGTTATTCTTTAAATAGTTAAAAGGAATAAATTCGAATAATCATTTAATTCACTATTTAATCATCGTAATTTGGAAAATTACAAACAAGGTACCAAAATGATCAGGACAACCATACCTATCTAATCATGTCATGTTCATGCATATTTAAACCACATTGTAGTAATATAATAATTCATAAGCAATGCGGTCATTAAAGTTAAATATGGGGTTGCTTCTAAATACTTGCACTAATTATTTGGCACTCCATTTAAATTATTAGCTAAATTATATGATGGTATCATTGCATAAACTTGACATGTCATCATGATTGCGCATTGCACCTTGTCTTCATGTTATTTATTTGTTCTTCTGTTATTGGTTGGGTATCGATAGATTCTAGAGTCGAGGTTTCCCCACCGTACCTTGATGAGCAGTGCTTCCAGCCCCGTCAGCAAGGCAAGAGATAACCTAACCTTCTTGGCATATATGATCCTATTGTTTCATACAATTATTTTCTCCACCATAATATTGCATTCGATTCCAATGTCAAATTTTGGGTCAATATTAGAGTACCCTATTAATTGCATGTTCCCTAAACCATTACATGTTCCGCTCCTATTAAACGTAGGTTCGTTGTGTTGGCCTGAGTTAAATTCATATCTACTGAATATATGCATAGCTATGCTTAGCCATGCTTAGTTATCCGGCGAGTATTTTCCATGATTATGACAATTGCTGGAATGTTCGGGCATGCTGGATACTTGTGGTAAATAATTAAAATGCTTAAAGACTTGGATGAGTTGCCATCAGGGGATGGTGTTTTGCCTCATTCTTGTCGCCTAGGCTGAGAGTGCTTTTAGCTAGAACCAAGAACCGAGCGTGCTTCCATTGGTGGGGGTATGGGATCCTTACTAACCGAATAACTTGTGCGGGCGTATCCAAGGGTCCTCTAGTTTGCGCTTTCCATTTGCGTGTGAGTTGCAGGTGGATGAAGGCACGAAGAGGGTGGTGGTGTTTAGGATGTGGCGATGGGGGCAGGGGCTGAAATAGGCTGGATAAACTTGTCCTGTTACCACGATGATCCTTGGATAGTCTCATGCGAGGTAAATGTTTAACCGCGCCCACTTGCCAGCTTTCCCCGGAAAAGAGCTAATCAGGCGAGCCGGACGGTACCAATGGGTAAATTAGTACACCCCTGCAAGGTTTAATCTTTTCGAAAAGCCGTGTCCACGGTTATGGACAAATCTTGGGAAAGGCGGATTAGCTCATAGAAAACATGAACCTCAACTAAAATTTGGCAACTAGAGGTTGCATCTTACAACTTGTGATTAAAAGGTTCATTTCCTCGAGAGTGGTTCGAGGGAGTGCCTTGGTGGAGACGAGTGGTGTTTCTGGCTACTATTGTTTCAGGGTGAACCGAAGAAAGAAAGTTTGCTATCTTATCCCTTTATGAAAAACCTTCTGAGTAGTCGATGCCATGAATCATTTATGTCTTTTAAAAAGGAAAACTGGCTTTATACAAAAATAACTACTATACAGCTTTAGAGCCATGTCATCATTGGGTCTATATCGCCCTACTAAACTTGCGAGTACGTCGTACACAGTCTCTCTTTGTTGATCATTAATTGTTTCAGGGGAGGACGTCACCGAGCAGGCAGGTGGGTTCTTCGTTGACATCGACGAGTAGTCTGGGGTTCCCAGGTGGTAGCTTGGGACGTCTTGGAACAAACTGGCTGGGATGTGTATCTATAGGCCTCTTAGGCTCTATTTTGGATCTTGTTGTTTAGACAACATATTTGGCTTCCGCTTGTTGTACTGATGGGTCTGTTACCCCTGTTGTGTAATTCGTAGGGCGATGTGCCAGTTGTTCCACAAGTCTTGATCTCTTTATTATACATTGATAGCTATGCAAGTTGTTCCACAAGTCTTGATCTCTTTATTATACATTGATAGCTATGCAAGTGTTTATGGCATGATCGAGGTGTTGCGTGGGAGCGGTAACCCCATGCCCTTCGATTGTGTAGCATAGCCTGTGGGTTACATAGCCTCTTTGTATAATTCCGGGGTCGGGGCGCTACAACACAATGCACCCAAGAGGCACAAGCTCTTGGGAACACAATGCACCCAAGAGTAATAAGCTTCTCAACCTTCAAACCCACGAATCTTCGTGTAGAGCACAACCCGATGCAACTAATGCAAAAGGCAA
Organism: Puccinellia tenuiflora; assembly: GCA_012064385.1. Taxonomy (NCBI): domain Eukaryota; kingdom Viridiplantae; phylum Streptophyta; class Magnoliopsida; order Poales; family Poaceae; genus Puccinellia; species Puccinellia tenuiflora. The sequence goes on along the minus strand of QRDG01000783.1, from coordinate 193,601 downwards.
GAACACACCAAGTGGTCAAATCCTTCTCTCCAAAATCCAACCAAAGCAACTAATGCTATGGAGGGATTTAAGAGGAAGAACAAAGAGGAGAAACACTAAGAACTCCAAAATCTAGATCTACTAGGTTCCCCTCACTTAGAGGAGGAATGGATTGGTGGAAAGGTAGATCTAGATCTCCTCTCTTGTTTCCCTAAAGATGGGCAAGAATCATTGGAGGGAAGTGGAGGAATCAAGCTCTCAAGATGTGCAACAATGGAGGAGAGAGAGAGAGAGCAAAAAAGGTTTAAGAAGGTTAGAGAACCATTGGGGAAGAAATCCCCCTTTAAATAGGTCCCTGAGAAATCTGGCCGTTGGGCTCAGATTCCCCCAGGGCCGATAGTACCGGCCCAAAGGGCGGTACTACTGCCCTACGCAAAACTGCCCACCAACGGCTCACTGCAGAAAAACCCGCAGGGCCGGTAGTACCGCCCCAAGGGACGGTACTTCCGCCCCCACCCAAACCAGCCTGCCGACGGCTAGTAGCGATAACCCGCAGGGCCGGTACTACAGGGAAATGGACCGGTAGTACCGATTGACCCGGTACTACCGGAACCACTTCCGGGCAAACTTCCGGTTAAAAACAAGAGGTATCCAGTACCGAAAACTTAAGCGGAAGTAGCCCCTGTACTAGGCCCGGTACTACCGGCCATGGTCCGGCCGGTACTACCGGTAAGTACAGTGGTACTACCGGACACAGAAAACAGCAGAACACCCGGTACGAGAAAAATCATAACCTAAACATCCGGACTCCGTTTTTGATGATCTTGGGCTCGTTGGAATCTTCACAACGAGCACAACAAGAATATGTAGAGAAACATCATAGTCCAACAAGATATTATAAAAACAAATGGGGAAAGTTTAAACCTCTATTTTGAAAACCAGAAATGCTATATCTTTTGCAAATGAAGTCCAAATGACGTGAAACCAATTTTGTTGGAAAGAGGACGACAAAAGCTACCCTTGGAAAAGGCAAACAAGCAATGGAGATTTTGCAAAGAAATGAAAGAGAGAAATCTTCCGCACGGAAAAACTGGCAAAATCTTCAATACCGAAAACGCAATAGGGGACGCATATGAAAACCGTTTTCGGTGAACTTAGCCTTGTCATGACAAGCACGACAAGCACCAAGACCACACCACGATAAGAGACAAATAAGAACCAATAAAGATGATTGCAAGGATGCAAAGGTTTGTGCTCTCTACGACGATACGAACAAGATACTCGGTCGAGAGCCCCTCTTGATAGTACGGATATCTATCCTATAACCCGGTCTCTCAACCAACATCATGAGACCGGTAAAATAGAAACCCTATCAAGATCATACCGTTGCCTTGCGCATAAAACCACTTGAGGTCGAAGAAGACGATCTTTATCTTCTCAAGACGCACCACCTTTCTCGATTGCGCATCGCTTGGTGAAGATTCACAAGTTGCTCCCCCATAGACCAAGATGGGAGAAGCACTCTTCGGCATATCTTCACTTGGACTTGAGTATTGATCAACACGCACGTAGCCTTGATCAACACATAATTTTCTTCCCTTAGCCTTGACTCCAACAAATGGAGATCAAGCAACGCAAATGGACACTCCTACAAATATAGCTCAATACAAACATTAGTCCATAGAGATTGTCAATAATTAACAAAACCACACATGGGGGCAACCATGCACTTTCAATCTCCCCTATTTTGGTAATTGATGACAATCCCTTTTAAGAGGGTTTATATAATGAATAAAGCATCCTTGCAAGACAAATAAGCAAGGATGCAAGCGCATTAAGGCAAATGCAACAAAAGCATAAAAACCCAAATTCCCTTAAACCGTCTAAACTTCTCCCCCATTGGCATCGATTTCCGAAATGGGAAGAAAAATTTAGAAAGCCAATATAATAGGAGTTCCTCCATAAAGTGTGCATTTCTCAAGAAATGAGTGAATTCAAATGCACATATCCAATGAAAAATAATTAGAGGGAATCAAATTATATTGAGGATCCAAAGATTGCAAAAAGATGAAATCATTCTAAACATCTCCACAAAGGAGAAAAGGAACCGAGAAGATCCAAAGCGAGAGTTCTAAATAAAATTGGAGAGGCTCCACAATGTTCATGCACTATTGAGGAGTGCACAAATATGGAATCCTCGCTCCCCCAAAATCATCTAGAACACGCAACAAGTGCAAGTGTGCATAAAGCAAGAGCAAATCATAGCACTTGCACCAAAGATATGGTTGAGCCATAAGGAGATACAAATTTTCAAAGATTCAACATAAGATAGGCCCCAACCGAGATAAAAAGATCTTTAAAGGAGTATTTTCACAAGCTTAGGGATACCAATTGGAAACTAAAACCAATTGAAAATGCCAAAAGCTAGTGAGAGCATTTAGCCAATAAAATTCAACATGCTCACCATGGTAAGCATGAGGTAAAATATCCTCAACAAAAACATGAGTGTGTAAAGATGCAAATAAAATAAGACGAGCACTCATGAGAAATTTTCTTTTCAAATCATGAAAGAATCAAAGATAATGAACAGAGTGACCCAAAAGAAATAGGATACCAACTAAAAGGTGACCTCTCTCGTATGTATAGGTTTCTAAGTAGACAAATCATTGAAGATATACATCCACAAAGAAACATGTACATATGAAACGGTTAGAGAAAGAGAGAACAAGGTATCCAAAAGGAAGTCATAAATATACAAACGAGATTGTTGCTTAAAAGCATAGCACATAGCTCAAATTTATCTCGTTGTATATAAATGAACTTCAAAAATATTAAAGACATCACACACATCACTAAGGGAACAAGAGATAGTGAAGATGCTTTGAGATAGGCAACAAGTATCACAAAGAAATAATACCAATTGAAGAAAAAGTTTTTGCAATTTCATCACAAATATCACAAAGATATACCAAGTGAAGGAAAAAGCCAAAACCACAACAATTGCATATAGGAGCTTTCATGCCAAGAGTTAACCTACACAAGGTTGGAAACTAGAAACGTATGCATGAGGTAGATACTTGTTACCGAGATACATTGACAATGAAGAAGATGAGTGTTTGTTTATCATCAAAGCTTGACTCCGATAATCACACGGTGAGAACACCTTCCTTATGAATGAGGCAAGCATCCAATGCATCTCCATTGTACCTAAAACAAAATTCAAGCACAAAATGGTTCCCAAACTCATTGGGTCCCATAGTAGTTAGACAAACTACAATATATAGGAAACACTCCACATAAATATGTGCATATAGATATGAAATTGAATTTCATGCACATCTTAGCCGATTTAGGATTTGGTGGAGTATCCCCTATATATTGGAACTAGAAAGACCAACATGCCAAATAATATATATATTAGAGAGTATACATACAAAGTCTTTCAAGAACCAAACGAGATGCAATTTGGACGAAAACACCAAGTAAACCAAGAAGAGACCACACCAGAGTGTGACACAAAAAGGTTGTCCAACTTATATCAAAATCCAAATCAACACATGATTGAGGAAAAAATCAAATCAACACATGAAGGATAAGACACCAATTGAAAATATGATACCAACTAGGAGCAAAGATACCAAGAGAAGGATGATACTTGACCGAAATCAAGTAAGGTAAAACAAATAAAAGAGGTATCAAGACTCCCACACTAAGTATCAATTGAAACAAATATCTATGGAGAAGATATCAAATTCCAAGTGATGGTACCAAAACATAAGATAAAGAATCAAATGCCAATTGAAAGGATCAAATATTGATAGATAGGATAGTGTTCTAAATAAAAAAGGAATGCTCCCCCAAGATTCATGCATTATCTTTGATATTTGTATTTGACTACAAAATGCACGCACAAGGGATCATTACTCTCCCTATTTCATTTACAACACTACCAATTGAAAATTAGGATCCGTGCAAGAGGCAAGAAAGTCAATAAATAAGTCAATTCAACGCAAGAGCCAATATGAGCGTGAACAAAAATATTCTACCACAAATGTGAATATCAATTGTCCAAGGACAATGAGTATAAGGAAATATTTTCCCGGTGAGTAGAGATATCGAAGGTCATCCTCATAAGATAAATCATATGGCAAGAGATAAGAAATAAAAACACCATATTTTAATAAAGTTTGTTGGTAGTTTCAACTATTCAAACCAACCGGCAAGGCCATGGTTAGAACAATATGGAACAAATGGTTTCTCAAATAATATATGGAAAAGCATATTAGAGAAAAACCACACCAAGCAAACTCACACAAACAAGAGCCAAAGGATAACCAACATGAAATTTGGAACTTGTTCGAGCCAACATGCCACATAGGAAAGAGATAATTTACAATATCAAATCTAAGTGGCAAACCTCAAATGTTCACATTTTGTGGGATTGTAATATGCACATAGCTTATCACTCCCCCATAATGTGATAATTCATTTTATTTAAGCAAGAGGCAAATAAAACCAACTAGAGAAATTAATGGACATTGTAGAATTTGAATTTCTTATGAATATGACATACCACATAGTAACTAGATAATATTGAAATATCAATACTAGGTGGTGTGCCTCATGTACACACATTTTTAGGTTTGTGAAGTGCACAAAGCATATCACTCCCCCAAAATGGGATAGTCCATTAATATCTCAAAGAGCCAAATGAAATCCACATAAGATCTAACAAGGCACAACACAAAGTTACACATACATGATACACAACTAAAATACCCAAACCTTGAATAACAAGACAAGTAAGAAAGTAGCATATCACATACAAGCACATGGTAGGAACAAAACTAACACATGCAAGGGAGCAAGCAACTTTCAATGTATATATGAATTAAATGCAAGTCACCGCAAGGAGGAAGCATTGGATATGAGATAGAGCAATATATTCCAATTGACTTGGCTTGAGGAAATATAACCATGAAGACCCCTTAATTCTTCAAAAGTAGCCAAGTCTCCAATGTCCTCCATCATCACCTATTGATCAAGTTAAAGCTTGTTGGTCCCCAACCAAGTTGGGTCCTAAGAGGTTACTCACAATAGGCTTGGCAACCCAAATGGGTCTTCTCTTGACACCACTTTGAGTTCCCACATACTTGGCAAACACATTGCCAACCCTATCCTTTCTAAGTGAATAACCATCATTAATTAAGATGGGGTTGGATAGGGTACCGATGGTGCACGAAGAAGCAAAGTGTCCCTTGCCACGGCAAAGGTAGCAACATCGACTCTTCTCTTTCTTCTTAATAGGCTCCTCAACTTGAGGAGCATTGACTTGAGTCTTCTTAGGAGGTGGCCTTTGTTCAACTCGTGGTTGAGCACGAGTTTGAACAAGAGGCCGCTTCCCTAGTTGCTTCTCACTAAGAGGCTTCTTTTCATTGGGCAATCCCTAACATGGTGCCCTTCAATCTTGCACTTGAAGCAAGTAATCTTGGCCGGATTCTTGACTTGTACTTGGCCCTTCTTCTTATCAATCTTGGACTTGTTCTTGTTGTTGGAGTTGAATCCAAGTCCACTATTGTCATTGGGGGGATTGTTGCACACTCAACATGTTGTCAAGTGCACTCCTCCCTTCATGACACTTTTCCAAGACTTTCTTCATATATGAGTGTGCAAAGATGCAAATAAAATTAAGATACGCACTCATGAAGCAAATTTGGAGCCACCAAAGAATTATAGATTAAAAATCAAGGTAGCTCAAAAGAAATAGGATACCAACTAAAAGGTGACCTCTCTCATATGTATAGGTTTCTAAGTAGACAAATCATTGATGATATACATCCACAAAGAAACTTGCACATATGAAATGGTCGATGAAGGGGAGACCACGGTGTCCAAAAGGGAAGTCATGAATATACAAATGAGATTATTACTTAAAAGCATAGCATATAGCTCAAATTTATCTCATTGTATATAAATGAGCTACAAAAATATCAAAGACATCACACATATCACTAAGGGAACAAGAGATAGTGAAGATGCTTTGAGATAGGCAACAAGTATCACAAAGAAATAATACCAATTGAAGAAAAAGATTTTTGCAATTTCAGCACAAATATCACAAAGATATACCTAGTGAAGGAAAAAGCAAAAACCACAACAATTGCACATAGGAGATTTCATGCCAAGAGGCAACCTACACAAGGTTGGAAACTAGAAACGTATGCATGAGTTAGATACTTGTTACCGAGATACATTGACGATGAAGAAGATGAGTGTTTGTTTATCATCAAAGCTTGACTCCGATAATCACACGGTGAGAACACCTTCCTTATGAATGAGGCAAGCATCCAATGCATCTCCATTGTACCTAAAACACAATTCAAGTACAAAATGGTTCCCAAACTCATTGGGTTCCATAGTAGTTAGATAAACTACAATATATAGGAAACACTCCACATAAATATGTGCATATAGATATGAAATTGAATTTCATGCACATTTTAGCCGATTTAGGATTCGGTGGAGTATCCCCTATATATTGGATCAAGAAAGACAAGCATGCCATGTACTATATATGTTAAAGGATATACATACAAAGTCTTTCAAGAATCGAACGAGATACAATTTGGACAAAAACACCAAGTAAACCTAGAAGAGGGCACACAAAAAGTGTGACACAATAAGGTTGTCCAAATTATATCAAAATCCAAATCAACACATGATCGATAAAACACCAATTGAAAATAAGATACCAACTAGGAGAAAAGATACCAAGAATAGGATAATACTTGACCGGAATCAAGTAGAGTAAAATAAGGCAATAAGGTATCAAAAACTCCCACAATAAATATCAATTGAAACAAATATCTATGGAGGAGATATTAAATTCCAATTAATACCAATTGAAGGTACCTAGGCAAGGCCAATGAGCATATAAGATAAAAGAAAGAGACATGCTCAAAGGATTTTCTCATTCTATAGGATAAACATAAAACAAGAAATGAGAGAGCAAGACTCCCAAGAGAGAGCAAGGTTACACCAAATAAACCAAACACCCTCTACAGTTTTCATGATGGCACAGAGCATCAAAAGAAAAAGATTTGTCTTCCATAAACACATAAGATAGAAATTAAAATCCAATTGAAAGGATCAAATATTGATAGATAGGATAGTGTTCTTAATAAAAAGGAATGCTCCCCCAAGATTCATGCTTTATCTTTGATATTTGCATTTGAATACAAAATGCATGCACAAGGGATCATTACACCCCATATTTTATTTCCAACACTAAACACTACCAATTGAAAAATTAGGATCCATGCAAGAGGCAAGGAAGACAAAGGGAGTAAAAACAAAAACACTTGGCAATAAATAAGACAATTCAACACAAGAGCCAATGTGAAGATGGTCTACAAAATCCACGGCAATTACTAGTACCACTTGTCATGGACAAGGAGTATATAGAGATATTTATCGGTGGTATATAGGAATGATGTTCAAGACAAACTTCACAACAAACAAGCATATGGCAAAAGATAAGGAATAAAACACCATATTTTGAAAAAGGTTTGTTGGTAGTTTCAACTATTCGAACCAACCGGCAAAGCCATGGTTAGAATAAAATGAAACAAATGGTTTCTGAAATAATATATGGAAACGCATATTAGAGAAAAACCACACCAAGCAAACTCACGCAAACAAGAGCCAAAAGATAACCAAAATGGAAAATGGAACTTGTTCGAGCCAACATGCCACATAGGAATAAGATAATATATAATATCAAATCTAAGTGGCAAACCTCAAATGTTCACATTTTGTGGGATTGTAATATGCACATAGCTTATTACTCCCTCATAATGTGATGATTCATTTAGTTTTAAACAAGAGGCAAATAACACCAACTAGAGAAATTAATGGACATTGTAGAATTTGAATTTCTCATGAATATGACATACCACATAGTAAATAGATAATATTGAAATATCAATACTAGGTGGTGTGCCTCATGTACACACATTTTTAGGTTTGTGAAGTGCACAAAGCATATCACTCCCCAAAATGGGATAGTCCTTTAATATCTCAAAGAGCCAAATGAAATCCACACGAGATCCAATAAGGCTCAACACACAAGTTACACATACATGATACACAACTATCATACACAACCTTGAATAACAAGACAAGTAGGAAATAAGCATATCATATATACAAGCACATGCTAGGAACAAAACTAACACATGCAAGGGAGCAAGCAACTTTCAATGTATATATGAATTAAATACAAGTTACCGCAAGGAGGAAGCATTGGATATGAGATATGGAGAAATATATTCTAATTGACTTGGCTTGAGGAAATATAACCATGAAGATCCCTTAATTCTTCAAAAGTAGCCATGTCTACAATGTCCTCCACATAACATATTGATCAAGTTTGAGCTTGTTGGTCCCCAACCAAGTTGGATCCTAAGAGGTTAGTCACAATAGGCTTGGCAACCCAAATGGTTCTTTTCTTGACACCACTTTGAGTTCCCACATATTTGGCAAACACATTGCCAACCCTATCCTTTCTAAGTGAATAAACATCATCAATTAAGATGGGGTTGGATAGGGTACCGTTAGTGCATGAAGAAGCAAAATGACCCTTGCCACGGCAAAGGTAGCAACATCGACTCTTAGGAGGTGGCCTTTGTTCAACTTGAGGAGCATTGACTTGAGTCTTGACTTGAGTCTTCTTAGGAGGTGGCCTTTGTTCAACTCGTGGTGGACCATGAGATTGAACAAAAGGCCGCTTCCCTATTTGCTTCTCACTAAGAGGCTTCTTCTTCATTGGGCAATCCCGAACATGGTGCCCTTCTAGCTTGCACTTGAAGCAAATGATCTTGGCCGGATTCTTGATTTGAACTTGGCCCTTCTTCTTATCATTCTTGGACTTGATCTTGTTGTTGGAGTTGAATGAGGCACAAGCTCTTGGAAACACAATGCACCCAAGAGTAATAAGCTTCTCAAGCTTCAAACCCACGAATCTTCGTGGAGAGCACAACCCGATGCAACTAATGCAAAAGGCAAGAACACACCAAGTGGTCAAATCCTTCTCTCCAAAATCCAACCAAAGCAACTAATGCTATGGTGGGATTTAAGAGGAAGAACAAAGAGGAGAAGCACTAAGAACTCCATAATATAGATCTACTAGGTTCCCCTCACTTAGAGGAGCAATGGATTGGTGGAAAGGTAGATCTAGATCTCCTCTCTTGTTTCCCTAAAGATGGGCAAGAATCATTGGAGGGAAGTGGAGGAATCAAGCTCTCAAGATGTGCAACAATGGAGGAGAGAGAGATAGCAAAAAAGGTTCAAGAAGATTAGAGAACCATTGGGGATGAAAGCCCCCTTTAAATAGGTCCCTGAGAAATCTGGCCGTTGGGCTCAGATTCCCGCAGGGCCGGTTGGGCCGGTACTACCGCCCTACGCAAAACTGCCCACCAACGGCTCACTGCAGAAAAACCCACAGGGCCGATAGTGCCACCCCAAGGGCCGGTACTTCCACCCCCACCCAAACCAGCCTGCCAATGGCTAGCAGCGAAAACCCACAGGGCCGGTACTACCGGGAAATGGATCGGTAGTACCGATTGACCCGGTACTACCGGAACCACTTCCGGGCAAACTTCCTGTTAAAAACAAGAGGTATCTAGTACCGAAAAACTTAAGCGGAAGTAGCCCCGGTACTAGGCCCGGTACTACCGGCCATGGTCCGGCCGGTACTACCGGTAAGTACAGCGGTACTACCGGACACAGAAAATAGCAGAACACCCGGTAGGAGAAAAATCATAACTTAAACATCCGGACTCTGTTTTCGATGATCTTGGGCTCATTGGAATCGTCACAACAAGCATAACAAGAATATGCAGAGAAACATCATAGTCCAACAAGATATTATAAAAACAAATGAGGAAAGTTTAAACCTCTATTTTGAAAACCGGAAATGCTATATCTTTTGCAAATGAAGTCCAAATGACGTGAAACCAATTTTGTTGGAAAGAGGACGAAAAAAGCTACCCTTCGAAAAGGCAAACAAGCAATGGAGATTTTGCAAAGAAATGGAAGAGAGAAATCTTCCGCACGGATGAACCGGCAGAATCTCCAATACCGAAAACACAATAGGGGACGCATATGAAAACCGTTTTCGGTGAACTTAGCCTTGTCATGACAAGCACGACAAGCACCAAGACCACACCACGATAAGAGACAAATAAGAACCAATAAAGATGATTGCAAGGATGCAAAGGTTTGTGCTCTCTACGACGATACGAACAAGATACTCGGTCGAGAGCCCCTCTTGATAGTACGGCTATCTATCCAATAACCTGGTCTCTCAACCAACATCATGAGACTGGCAAAATAGAAACCCTATCAGGATCATACCTTTGCCTTGCGCATAAAACCACTTGAGGTCGAAGAAGACGATCTTCATCTCCACAAGACGCACCACCTTTCTCGATTGCGCTTCGCTCGGTGAAGATTCACAAGTTGCTCCCCCATACACCAAGATGGGAGAAGCACTCACTACTAGGAAACTAGCTATAGGTGGAACCACATTCTGTGGCGCACCAAACAGCCATGCGCCACAGAAAACATTTTTGTGGCGCATAGTTTTGCATGCGCCACAGAATTTTGGAATTCTGTGGCGCACGAAAACCGAATGTATCACAGAAATATGTCTTTATGTGGCGCATATTGCTAGATGCGCCAATGCGCCACAGAAAGCCACATTTCTGTGGCGCACATGCAACATGCGCCACAGAAATATGACTTTCTGTGGCGCATCTAGCTATATGCGCCATAGAAAGACATATTTCTGTGGCGCATGTTGGATGTCTACCACAGAAATGTGGCTTTCTGTGGCGCATGTTGCATATGCGCCACAGAAGTTTGAAAAAATCAAAAAAATCCAAAAAATCCAAAAAAAACTCAAAAAATCAAAAAAAAAATCAAAAAATTCAAAAAAAAATCAAAAACTCCAGGAAATTTCAAAAAAAATTTCAACAATTCCAAAAAAACAATATTTTTCTAAAAAAAGAATTTTTATGAATTTTGAACTTCTAAATATTTTTTGAATTTTTTGATTTTGTAGAAAAAAATCTTCTTTTTTAAATAATATTTTTTCATGCATGAGAGGGAAAAAACCTTGAATTTTTATTTTTTTGTCATTTCAAAAATTAAAAAAATCCAAAAAAGTGCGAAAAAATTCCAAAAAAATAAAAAAAACTTTAAAAAAATCGAGCAAATTTCAAAAAATCCAAAAAAAATTATTATTTATTGGATTTTTTTGATTTTTTTATTTTTTGGGATTTTTTTATTTTTTGGGTTTTTTGAAATTTTTTCAGATTTTTTAAGACTTTGGATTTGCTTTTGAAACTTTTGAATTTTTGGGATATTTATAATTTTTTTATTTTTTGGGATTTTTTGATTTTTTTCAAAATTTTGGGATTTTTATTTTTTTTGGACTTTTTTTTCTGAGTTTTTGAATTTTTTGGGATTTTTTTAATTTTTTTGAATTTTTTGGGATTTTTTGAATTTTAGGTGCACCACAATGTGAAGTTTTTGATTTTTTTCGAAATTTAAAAACACACATATATACATACCAGACATAAACTACACATATATATATACACATGCAAGGCTTAAGAGGGTTAATATGATACTTATATCAATAAGAACATGAGTAGGGTAGCTGAACTGAATGGAACTTAGAAGTTAATTTTGCTTGGGTTGGAGCAATTTGAGGATGGGTGACCAAGTGGGAAGTCATCATGTTAAGCGTGCTTGGGTTGGAGCAATTTGAGGATGAGTGACCTAGTGGGAAGTCATCATTTGAGATGTGTTAAAAAATTCAGAAAAATTAGAAAAAATTCAAATATTTAGGTTTTTCCAAAATATTTCATATTTTGTTTATTCCCATTTTATTGCTTTTTTTTATTTTTTTTCAATTTTTTTGAATTTGTAGATTCAAAATTTTCCAAAATATTTCTGTGGCGCATGGAGCTGGATGCGCCACAGAAATATCATTTGAGATGTGTTAAAAAATTCAGAAAAATTGAAAAAAATTCAAATATTTAGGTTTTTCCAAAATATTTCATATTTTGTTTATTCCCATTTTATTGCTTTTTTTATTTTTTTTGAATTTCCAGATTCAAAATTTTCTAAAATATTTCTGTGGCACATGGAGCTGGATGCGCCACAGAAATCTATATTTCTGTGGCGCATCTGGCCCCATGCATCACAGAAATATAATTTAGTGGCGACGATTCTGTGGCGCATCCCTCTTTTTCCAGGATGCGCCACAGAAAGCCAAATTGATGCGCCACTGATAGCCTATTTTGTAGTAGTGACTCTTCGGCATATCTTCACTTGGACTTGAGTATTGATCAACACGCACTTAGCCTTGATCAACACATTATTTTCTTCCCTTAGCCTTGACTCCAACAAATGGAGATCAAGCAACGCAAATGGACACTCCTATAAATATAGCTCAATACAAATATTAGTCCATAGAGATTGTCATTAATTACCAAAACCATACATGGGGGGCAATCATGCACTTTCACATGTGCCTGCACCAGAGCATCCTTCAGGGTTTGAAAAGCTGTAGCTGCTGCTGGTGTCCATTGAAACAGAGCACCTTTTTTCAGGAGATCAGTCATGGTTTTGCTGATAATTGTAGCGCCCCGACCCCGGAATTATACAGAGAGGCTATGTAAGCAACACAACCATCAAAGTATAAAACAAAGATCGAGACTTGTGGAACAGAACTGGCACAAAGCATGACTCTACGACACAAACATTTATATAGCAACTCATATAACGAGAAGAAATACAAATATTACAAGGCAAAAGGATCACAGATCCTACAATTCAACAAGCGGAAGCGAAGTAGCGTTGTCTAATACAACAAGAAGCAAATTATGGCCTAAGAGGCCTACATATAAACATCATCCCAGCCAGCTTGTTCCACGGTCCCAAGCTGCCACCTGGGAACCCCAGACTAGTAGTCGACGTCAACGAAGAACCCACCTAGTTGCTCGGTGTCGTCCTCCTCTGAAAACAAAATCATAGAGGCAGCAAAGAGAGACTGAGTACGATGTACTCGCAAGTTTAGTAGGGCGATATAGGCCCAATGACTGACGGAGGCTCTAAAGCTTCATATGTAGTTCTTTTTGCATAAAGCTAAATTTCATAAACCGAAAAATAAAGACACTTGGCATTCGTCTACTCAGAATATTTTGATAAAGGGGTAAGAGAGTATCATTATCATCATCGGCTCTCATCGAACCCTTTAGTAACCAACCCCTCTCATCTCCACCAAGGCACCCCCTCGAATCACCCTCGAGGAAGTGAACCTTTAACACACGTGATTATGCAACCTTTAGCTGCCATATCAATTAGGTTAACATTATCTATGAGCTAATCCGCCTTTCCCAAGAATTTGTCCATAACCGTGGACACGGCTTTTCGAAAAGATTAAACCCTGCAGGGGTGTACTAATTTACCCATCGGTACCGTCCGGCTCACCTAGTTGGCCCTCTTCCAGGGAAGGCCGGCGAACGGGCGCGGTTAGACCTTTACATTGCATGAGGCTTACTCAAGGACCATCAGTGTGCGGAAGGACAGGTTAAGCGCTCCCAGCGCCCTGCCCCGCGGCCACATTCCTAAACACCACCATCCTCGTTCCTTTTTCCACCCACACAACTCACGCGCAAATGGAAAACTCGAACTAGAGGACCCTTGACAAGCCCCTCACAACTTATTCGGTCAAAGGGGGTTCCATATGCCCCCACCTCCGGAAGCACGCTCGTTTTCTTGGTTCTAGCTAAAAGCACTCTCAGCCTAGACGGCAAGAATGAGGCAAACCACCCTCCCCGAGGGCAACTCATCCAAGCCTTTAGCAATTTAATTAAGCATTACATTCATCCACCATGCCCGAATCATTCCATAATCATCAATAAATATGGAAATCAATAACGGACATTACTAGCATTTCTAAGCATGGCTAAGCATAGCTAAGCATATGAACACATTAATTCTATCTTTATCTCGGGCCAACACTTCAACCCTAGGTTTCATAGGTAGGGATACATGTGATTGGCTCGGGGAGGAACATGCATTCATAGGATATTCTATTATTTAACAAAAAGGGTCATTTGAACCGCATGCAATAGTATGGTGGATAAAATAATTTGATAAAAGCATAGGATGCTAGATGCCAAGAAGGTTAGGTTATCTCTTGCCTTGCTGCCCGGGCGTGAAGTATTGATCGTCGGGGTAGTTATCGGTAACCTCGACTCCGGAATCTATCGATGCCCAAAAGAAAAGCAAAGAACACATAAATCACACAACTCAAGATGCAATGCTCAAATCACATGATGACATGTCAAGTTGATGCAAAGATATCATTATATAAATTGAAAGCAAATTTAAATGAGGAGCCAAATAATTAGTGCAATTATTTGGAACCAACCCCATATTTATCTTAATGGCCACATTCTTTATGAAATATTAAATTATTATAAAGGTGGCTCAAATATGCATGAACATGACAAGAATGGATAGGTTTCGTTCTTCCGATCATTTTGGTATTTTATTTGTAATTTTCGGAGTACCGAGGAATAACTAGCAATTTGAATACTTCTTTGGATTTATATCTTTTAACCAAGTAGAGGAATAACATAAAAGGGCAAGTTGTTGTCATGAGGTGATACTAGCATATTTATATAGCATCTGAAACACTGATCAAAATGGTACACCATTTGCAAGATTTAACGAAAAGAAGTCAAATTACATAGTTCACAAGTTTTCAGCTTGGTTCGGAATTCATCCGGATTGGGCCGGAATATTCCGGATGGTCCGGAATAATCCGGGCTCATTCCGAGCCGAATCCGAGGTGACCTCCAAAACTTTCTGTAAGGGTTTCGGAATTTGTCCGGAAAGGTCCGGAATTTTCCGAGTTACCCGGAATCGATCCGGAATAATCCGGGCGATTCCGGATTGGCTCGATCCTGGGAAGAAAACGACGGCGGCGGCGGCGGGGACTCGCTCGACGCGAGCAAGAACGAAAGGGGAGAGGGACGCGGGAGAGTGCCAAAAGGGCGCGGGGCTCACCCTGGACACGTATGGGTGCTCGACTGCACTGGAGGTGGACGGAGTCGTCGGAATCGGGCTCCGGCGGGCGGCGGCTGCGGTGAGGACGGCGAGGATGAAAACGTCGGGACCGAGGCACCCCGGCTCGATTCTTTGCTCCAGGAGGGGGAGGACGACAAGGCGAAGCTCCCTGTCCGCTTCAATCTACACGGGGAGCTCCGAAACGACGGCGGCGAGCTTGGCTACGGCGGCAATGGGGTGTGGTCGCGGGGAGCTCGGGCGGACGCACGAGAGGGAGAGAGGAGAGGGGAAAGGGAGCAGGTGAGGTCTAGGGCGTCGAGGCGTGCGTCTTTGACCTCGCAGGGGGGGCCACGGCGTCGAGCGGCATGGGCAGGGGAGCAGGTGGCATCGGCGGCATGGCGCCAGTGTCCATCGTCACTGTGCTTCATCCGGAATTTTCCGGATGGGTCCGGAAAATTCCGACTGGCCCGGAATTGATCCGGAAAATTCCGGGTCATTCCGGATGACCACAGTTTTGGCAGAAAAGCCAGAATTTGAAAGGGCTCCAAAACAACTCCAGAAAATATGCAAAAATTCTGGGAGCTTTTCCACAAGTTAAACTAGCTCAACATACATGTACTTGGCCTTTGAGCATCATGACGTGGCTTACCAATAACCAAGGCTAGGAACCACAATTGGAGTTTGAAGTTGAAAACAAATTGGAGGCCAAACATTTGGTTCCGTTGCAAAAGAGTGAACTTGTTGAACCACAAGGCCACCTGTTATGAGAAGGGTTGTACCAAGCTTGCAATACAAGTTTAGAGTTTGGGGAAGGTTGGGATTTCCTTTTAACCATGTTTTTCAATGTCGTTTGTTAACACAAGCAATTTAAAGATATGCCGTGATGCAAACATGAATGCAAAAAGTGGAAAAATTCTTCGTATTTTTCATTACCAAGTTAGGGATGTTACAAATCTACCCCCCTTACAAGAATCTCGTCCCGAGATTCTAGGCTTGAGTGAAGAAGGCGGGGTACTCCTGACGAAGACTAGTTTCTCTCTCCCATGTGGCTTCTTCCTCGGAATGGTTAGACCATTGGACCTTGAGAAACTTGATGGACTTGTTGCGGGTTTTCCTCTCCGCTTCATCCAAGATGCGGATAGGATGCTCGCGATAGGTCAAATCCTCTTGAATGTCCAATGCCTCATGATCAACCCCACGGATGGGATCCTTGAAACACCGGCGGAGTTGGGAGACATGGAAAACATCATGGACATCCGGAAAATTGGAGGGCAACTCAAGTTGATAGGAGAGATCTCCTCGCTTGGCTAAGATGGTGAAAGGGCCAACAAAGCGAGGTGCTAATTTGCCCTTGATTCCAAAGCGACGAACGCCTCGGAGAGGAGAGACTCGAAGATAGGCCTTGTCACCAATTTCATAGTGGACCTCTTGGTGGTGCTTGTCATAGTAGCTTTTCTGACGGGATTGAGCGGCCTTGAGGTTTTCCCGAATAACACGGACTTTCTCCTCGGCTTCATTGATCACATCAGGACCGAAGAGTGGCCTCTCCCCTGTTTCAGACCAACTGAGAGGAGTCCGGCATTTTCTCCCATAAAGGACCTCGAAGGGAGCCATTTGCAAACTGGCTTGATAGCTATTGTTGTAGGAGAACTCGGCGAGAGGGAGGTACTTTTCCCAACTCTTGCCGAAGGAGATGACACAAGCCCGAAGCATGTCCTCAAGAACTTGATTTACTCTTTCAGTTTGACCGTCGGTTTGAGGATGGTAGGCGGTGCTGAAATTGAGACGGGTTCCAAGAGCCGTTTGGAAGCTTTGCCAAAACTTGGACGTGAATAAGCTTCCACGGTCGGAGATGATCCTCAAATAACCCCGTGCAGGGAAACAATCCGGGCCATATAGAGCTCGGCCAATTGAGCGGAATTGATATCCTCCCGAACCGGAAGGAAATGGGCAACCTTTGACAATCGGTCGATGATGACCCAAATAGCATTGTTGCCCTTTTGTGACTTTGGAAAACCGGTGATGAAATCCATCCCAACTTCATCCCATTTCCACTCAGGAACGGCTATAGGGCGGAGGGTACCAGCTGGCCTCTGATGTTCAGCTTTCACCCGGCGACAGACATCACATTCGGCAACATATTTGGCAATCTCCCGCTTCATACGGGTCCACCAGAATTTGGGACGGAGGTCTTGGTACATCTTGGTGCTACCGGGATGGATGGATATGGGAGACTCATGTGCCTCTTGGAGAATTAACCCCTTGGTATTTCCACTCTTGGGCACCACAAGGCGGCCTTCGAAGTAGACAACACCGGAGTCATCGATAGAGAAACACTTGGCCTTTCCACTTGCGACATTCTCCTTAATCTTTAAGATGCCTGCATCATTTAGTTGGGCGGCCTTGATTTCATCCTCGAGAGTGGATTTGATCTCGAGATTAGCGAGAAAACCGGAAGGCACAATCTCCAGATTCAATTTAGCAAATTCCTCATGGAGAGCAGGTTGGGCCTTTTCAACCATCAATGTGTTGCAATAGGCCTTGCGGCTCAAAGCATCGGCCACCACATTGGCCTTGCCGGGTTGATAGTTGAGGGTCACATCATAGTCTTTTATCAATTCCAGCCATCTCCTCTGCCTCAAGTTCAGATCCGGCTGGGTGAAGAGATATTTTAGACTTTGGTGGTCGGAGTAGATCTCGCAACGGTTGCCCAAGAGATAGGGCCTCCATTGCTTCAGAGCATGTACCACGGCGGCAAGCTCCAAATCATGAGTTGGATAATTTTGCTCGTGTGGCTTGAGTTGACGGGAAGCATAAGCGACCACATGGCCCTCTTGCATCAAGACACATCCCAAGCCTTGGAGAGAGGCATCGCAATAGACGACAAAGTCCTTTGCGGTATCGGGAAGGACAAGCACCGGTGTGGTGGTGAGCTTGACCTTGAGGGTTTGGAAACTCTCTTCAGCCTTGTCTGACCACACAAATGGCTTGCCTTTCTTGAGGAGTTCAGTCAATGCCTTTGCTATTTTGGAGAAGCCCTCAATAAATCAACGGTAATAACCCGCCAATCCAAGGAAGCTTCGGATATCTTTGACGGATTTGGGAGTTGGCCAATCCAGGATTGCCTGAATCTTGTCGGGTATCACCGCTACTCCGGCAGCTGACACCACATGACCGAGAAATATGAGCTCCTTCAGCCAAAACTCACATTTAGAGAACTTGGCATATAGACGGTGATCTCGAAGCTTGGTCAGAACAAGTCGAAGATGTTCAGCATGCTCGTCTTCGGTCTTGGAGTACACAAGGATGTCATCAATGTAGATGATGACGAACTTGTCGAGGTACTCGTGGAAGATGGAGTTCATTAGCCTCATGAACGTAGCCGGAGCATTAGTGAGGCCGAAGGACATGACGGTGTACTCATATAACCCGTACCGGGTAGTGAAGGCCGTCTTCGGAATATCCTCCTTCCGGATTTTTATTTGATGGTAGCCGGACCTCAGATCCATCTTGGAGAATACCGTTGCTCCAGCTAGTTGATCGAACAAGTCGGTTATTCGAGGAATTGGATACTTGTTCTTGATGGTCACCGCATTGAGAGGGCGGTAGTCAACGACCAGTCGAGGAACATTTGTATCCCTCTTCTTGACAAAGATAACCGGGCAGCCCCAAGGAGAGCTACTCGGTCGGATGAATTCTTTTTCCAGTAGCTCATCCAATTGCTTCTTCAACTCAGCTAGCTCTTCCGTTGGCATGCGGTAGGGCGTTTTGGAAACTGGGGCGGTTCCCGGAACCAACTCAATCACAAACTCCACGCTGCGATCGGGTGGCATGCCGGGCAATTCCTCCGGAAAAACATCGGGAAAATCACACACCACCCCCACTTCATGCATTTCAGGCGGGGCTACACCTTCCATGAAAAACAGACTGATCTCCGGGGAAAAAGGGGTAACAGCAGATGGAGCTGCGGAAGAAGGGGACCAATAGCGCACTTCCCCATAGTACGGATGGATCACTGAGACAGTCTTGGCAGCACAGTCCAGGTTGGCCTGATACTTGACTAACCAGTCCATGCCCAGAATAACATCCAGACCCTCTGACTTCAGGGCTATCAACTGAAATGGAAAAGGGGTGGAGCCTATGGAAACCTGCACTTCAGGAGTGATCCATTTGGTTTGCCATCGAGAACCAGGTGTTTTAACCACTAGCGGGGGATCCATCATCACAAACGGTATTTGATGGTTGTGTGCATATGATATGGATATGAACGAATGCGAGGCTCCAGAATCAAATAACACTGAAGCTGGATAGGTATTGATTCGAAGCGTACCCATGAGAACTCCTGAGTCCTCCTCAACGCCTTCAGCTGAGACGTGGTTCAGGCGGCCACGGCTGACGGTGGTAGCCTTGGCGGCTGGAGTAGAGGGTGCTGGTGCAGGTGCTGAGGTAGCCGGTGCCTTCTGGGGACACTCTCTGGAGTAGTGCCCCGGCTGGCCACAAGCGAAGCACGTGACTCCCGGTGGTGCAGGCAGTCGGGGGCGAAAACCGCCTCCTGCCGCACCCAAAGTCGAAGTAGCGGGGCGAGGCGGGGGTGGCAGGTACCCGGTGGGCTTCGGCGCGAAGGGTGCCTTTGGCACGGCGCTGAAAGGCACGAAGACCTTGCGCTTCTTGCCCTCAGATGAGGAGGAGCTCTGGTGGTCGGTGGAAACTGGCCTCTTAGAAGCCTCTAGCTCCTTCCTACCTTGCTCCATGGTGAGAGCCTGGTTGTAGAGCTCTTGGTAGGAGGTGAACTTGAAGGGCAGGAGCTCGTATCGGAGACGAGGTGCGAGCCCCTTGCGAAAGAGGTATTGCTTGTCCTCATCATTCGTCACGTCCCGAGGGGCGTAACGGGAGAGGTGGTTGAACTCCCGTCCATAGGACTGGACGTCCATGCGTCCCTGGGTTAGGTCCAGGAACTCCCGCCTCTTGAGCTCAAGGATGGGCTTGGGGATGTACGCCGCACGGAAAGCGGTGCGGAACTCCTCCCATGTGACAACATGGCCCGCGGCGACCATTGCCACGTGGCTCTCCCACCAAGAGCCGGCGGCTCCTTCCAGAAGGTAGGTGGCGAAGTTGACATGTTCTGCCGCCGGAACGTGAAGAGCGGCGAACTTGCGCTCGATAGCCCGAAGCCAATCATCCGCATCAAGCGGCTCCTTAGCCTCGGAGAAAGTGGGAGGTTGGGACCGCAAGAACTGGTTGAGAGTGGTGCAGTCCGTGTTCCTCCTGGCCCCTTGCTGGACCAGCTGCTCGAGCAACCGCTCATTCCTCAGACGGTTTTGCTCGATAGCCATCATCACCTCTGCCATTGAGGGTGGCGGCGGTGGGTCAGGGCTGCTATGTTCCCCACGACGGGTAGGAGCCATTCTGAAGAATTGGAACAACGACGAGTTAGTAACCAATTCTGACAGTTAAAAAAAAAAAAAAAAGATCATTGGTTGCTCCCAAGTATAGATATTTAAGAAGCAACAAACACCAAAGACAGATTTAGGCAACCACAGTGACATCACGTCATCGTGGCGATATCAAACGGATATAACGGACTTGAGGTATAACTGGACGGTAAGAACCCAAACCCCGAGAACTTAAACATCGACACCAAGCACAAAACAAATAGAGGTAAGAATCAGAGTAGAGCGAGTTGGATGAGAAGCAAAAAGAATCCTAAGAAGGTTTTCACAACTCATTTTTAGGTTGAAAATAATTTTCACTAGACTCGACATCGACCAAAAGAAAGGGTTTCCTACAGGCAGTCCTGCTCTGATACCAACTTGTAGCGCCCCGACCCCGGAATTATACAGAGAGGCTATGTAAGCAACACAACCATCAATGTATAAAACAAAGATCGAGACTTGTGGAACAGAACTGGCACAAAGCATGACTCTACGACACAAACATTTATATAGCAACTCATATAACGAGAAGAAATACAAATATTACAAGGCAAAAGGATCACAGATCCTACAATTCAACAAGCGGAAGCGAAGTAGCGTTGTCTAATACAACAAGAAGCAAATTATGGCCTAAGAGGCCTACATATAAACATCATCCCAGCCAGCTTGTTCCACGGTCCCAAGCTGCCACCTGGGAACCCCAGACTAGTAGTCGACGTCAACGAAGAACCCACCTAGTTGCTCGGTGTCGTCCTCCTCTGAAAAACAAAATCATAGAGGCAGCAAAGAGAGACTGAGTACGATGTACTCGCAAGTTTAGTAGGGCGATATAGGCCCAATGACTGACGGAGGCTCTAAAGCTTCATATGTAGTTCTTTTTGCATAAAGCTAAATTTCATAAACCGAAAAATAAAGACACTTGGCATTCGTCTACTCAGAATATTTTGATAAAGGGGTAAGAGAGTATCATTACCATCATCGGTTCTCATCGAACCCTTTAGTAACCAACCACTCTCATCTCCACCAAGGCACCCCCTCGAATCACCCTCGAGGAAGTGAACCTTTAACACACGTGATTATGCAACCTTTAGCTGCCATATCAATTAGGTTAACATTATCTATGAGCTAATCCGCCTTTCCCAAGAATTTGTCCATAACCGTGGACACGGCTTTTCGAAAAGATTAAACCCTGCAGGGGTGTACTAATTTACCCATCGGTACCGTCCGGCTCACCTAGTTGGCCCTCTTCCAGGGAAGGCCGGCGAACGGGCGCGGTTAGACCTTTACATTGCATGAGGCTTACTCAAGGACCATCAGTGTGCGGAAGGACAGGTTAAGCGCTCCCAGCGCCCTGCCCCGCGGCCACATTCCTAAACACCACCATCCTCGTTCCTTTTTCCACCCACACAACTCACGCGCAAATGGAAAACTCGAACTAGAGGACCCTTGACAAGCCCCTCACAACTTATTCGGTCAAAGGGGGTTCCATATGCCCCCACCTCCGGAAGCACGCTCGTTTTCTTGGTTCTAGCTAAAAGCACTCTCAGCCTAGACGGCAAGAATGAGGCAAACCACCCTCCCCGAGGGCAACTCATCCAAGCCTTTAGCAATTTAATTAAGCATTACATTCATCCACCATGCCCGAATCATTCCATAATCATCAATAAATATGGAAATCAATAACAGACATTACTAGCATTTCTAAGCATGGCTAAGCATAGCTAAGCATAAGAACACATTAATTCTATCTTTATCTCGGGCCAACACTTCAACCCTAGGTTTCATAGGTAGGGATACATGTGATTGGCTCGGGGAGGAACATGCATTCATAGGATATTCTATTATTTAACAAAAGGGTCATTTGAACCGCATGCAATAGTATGGTGGATAAAATAATTTGATAAAAGCATAGGATGCTAGATGCCAAGAAGGTTAGGTTATCTCTTGCCTTGCTGCCCGGGCGTGAAGTATTGATCGTCGGGGTAGTTATCGGTAACCTCGACTCCGGAATCTATCGATGCCCAAAAGAAAAGCAAAGAACACATAAATCACACAACTCAAGATGCAATGCTCAAATCACATGATGACATGTCAAGTTGATGCAAAGATATCATTATATAAATTGAAAGCAAATTTAAATGAGGAGCCAAATAATTAGTGCAATTATCTGGAACCAACCCCATATTTATCTTAATGGCCACATTCTTTATGAAATATTAAATTATTATAAAGGTGGCTCAAATATGCATGAACATGACAAGAATGGATAGGTTTCGTTCTTCCGATCATTTTGGTATTTTATTTGTAATTTTCGGAGTACCGAGGAATAACTAGCAATTTAAATACTTCTTTGGATTTATATCTTTTAACCAAGTAGAGAAATAACATAAAAGGGCAAGTTGTTGTCATGAGGTGATACTAGCATATTTAGATAGCATCTGAAACACTGATAAAAAATGGTACACCATTTGCAAGATTTAACGAAAAGAAGTCAAATTACATAGTTCACAAGTTTTCAGCTTGGTTCGGAATTCATCCGGATTGGGCCGGAATATTCCGGATGGTCTGGAATAATCCGGGCTCATTCCGAGCCAAATCCGAGGTGACCTCCAAAACTTTCTGTAAGGGTTTCGGAATTCGTCCGGAAAGGTCCGGAATTTTCCGAGTTACCCGGAATCGATCCGGAATAATCCGGGCGATTCCGGATTGGCTCGATCCTGGGAAGAAAACGACGGCGGCGGCGGCGGGGACTCGCTCGACGCGAGCAAGAACGAAAGGGGAGAGGGACGCGGGAGAGTGCCAAAAGGGCGCGGGGCTCACCCTGGACACGTATGGGTGCTCGACTGCAGTGGAGGTGGACGGAGTCGTCGGAATCGGGCTCCGGCGGCGGCGGCTGCGGTGAGGACGGCGAGGATGAAAACGTCGGGACCGAGGCACCCCGGCTCGATTCTTTGCTCCAGGAGGGGGAGGACGACGAGGCGAAGCTCCCTGTCCGCTTCAATCTACACGGGGACCTCCGAAGCGACGGCGGCGAGCTCGGCTACGGCGGCAATGGGGTGTGGTCGCGGGGAGCTCGGGCAGACGCACGAGAGGGAGAGAGGAGAGGGGAAAGGGAGCAGGTGAGGTCTAGGGCGTCGAGGCGTGCGTCTTTGACCTCGCAGGGGGGCCACGGCGTCGAGCGGCATGGGCAGGGGAGCAGGTGGCATCGGCGGCATGGCGCCAGTGTCCATCGTCACTGTGCTTCATCCGGAATTTTCCGGATGGGTCCGGAAAATTCCGACTGGCCCGGAATTGATCCGGAAAATTCCGGGTCATTCCGGATGACCACAGTTTTGGCAGAAAAGCCAGAATTTGAAAGGGCTCCAAAACAACTCCAGAAAATATGCAAAAATTCTGGGAGCTTTTCCACAAGTTAAACTAGCTCAACATACATGTACTTGGCCTTTGAGCATCATGACGTGGCTTACCAATAACCAAGGCTAGGAACCACAATTGGAGTTTGAAGTTGAAAACAAATTGGAGGCCAAACATTTGGTTCCGTTGCAAAAGAGTGAACTTGTTGAACCACAAGGCCACCTGTTATGAGAAGGGTTGTACCAAGCTTGCAATACAAGTTTAGAGTTTGGGGAAGGTTGGGATTTCCTTTTAACCATGTTTTTCAATGTCGTTCGTTAACACAAGCAATTTAAAGATATGTCGTGATGCAAACATGAATGCAAAAAGTGGAAAAATTCTTCGTATTTTTCATTACCAAGTTAGGGATGTTACAATAATACACCATAGAATTCGATGTATTTGCGGTAGTAGCCTGTCAGACCCAGGAACCCCCTTAGTTCTTTCAGTGTCAGAGGAACTGGCCAGGACAACACTATAGCAATTTTTTCAGGATCAGTGGCCACGCCTTCGCCACCGATCACGTGCCCCAGGTACACCAAACTGGATTGGGCGAACAAGCATTTGGACTTTTTGATGAACAGTTGGTGTGCACGGAGGATCGACAAAACCTTTCTCAGTAGGACCAAGTGAGACTCCAAGGTTGGTGTGTACACCAGGATGTCATCCATGAACACCAGTACGTCGTGGCGCAACAGCTTGTCGAAAATCACATTCATCACACTCTGGAATGTCGCCGGTGCACCCGTCAAGCCAAAGGGCATCACCATAAATTCGTACAGGCCCTGGTGGGTTCGGAACGCCGTCTTGTGTTCATCGCCATGCGCCATACGGATCTGGTGATACTCGGAGCTCAGGTCCAATTTGCTAAACCATTTAGCGCCCGCCAGTTCATCGAGGATCTCGTCCACCATGGGCATAGGGTGCTTGTTCTTCACCGTGAGGGCGTTGGGCTGGCGGTAATCCACACAGAAACGCCAAGTACCGTCTTTCTTGTGCACGAGCCGGACTGGTAAGGGAAATGGACTTGTGCTGTGGCGAATCGTGCCGTGCTTGAGCATCGCTTGAACTTGGCGCTCGATTTCAGACTTCTGATGGGGTGCATAGCGGTACGGTCGAACATTGACTGGCTGCGCACCTAGAACGAGTGGCACCCTATGATCGCAAGTGCGTTCTGGCGGCAATTTCTGCGGGTCACCGAACAGCTCATCGAATTCCTGAAGCAATTGTTGGACTGCAACAGGGGTGGTCTCCACTTGTGGTATCTCTGTTAGATGATGCAATCCCGGCTCCTGGTGGATCTGTTTGACTTGCACGCAATCGACAATGGCACCTCGCTTCAGGAGGCCATGCAATTTAGCCGCTGTTACAGGTTGGCAGTCCACTTGTTCATCAGTCACACCTGCCAATTGAATCCGGCGGTTCTGGTGTGTAAACTTCATCCACCTCCTTTTCCAGTGAACTCACATAGGACTGTGGTCTTCCAGCCAATCTGCCCCAAGAATCATGTCATACCAGGGCAGGGGTAGAACCTGGAAATCTTGCTGGAACGAGTGGCCCTGACAGAGCCACTGCAGATTCGGAAGGCGCGCGTCGCGAACTTGTCAGAGGGGCACCATTTCCTGCCACAAAACGCGCTAGTGCGGTATCTTCCATTGGTCGTCCCAACATTCCAGCCAGCCTTCATCGATGAACGACGCATTTGCGCCAAAATCCACGAGAATGAGCACGTGGTGCTTATCAATCATGCAGTGCAGACGCATTGTGCGTCGCTGCTTGGATTCTGGTTTCGCCGCGAGAGGAGCGAGAAGCATCAGGTCTTCCTCAGAATCAGAGCCCCCTTGGTCTGAAGCCTTGGAATCACTGTCACTCTGGAGAACTTCTAGCAACTCTTCCATGATGTGTAGAGGCACTTGGGCTGGACATTTGTGTGCCATGCTCCATTTCTCCCCGCAAGTGAAGGAGAGCCCCTTGGATTTGCGGTACGCGCGAAGGGCCTCCAGCTTGTCGTCCCAACACGAACCGTCACTCTTCTTCTCATCGTAGCGAGCAGTGAATTTGCCCTTTTCTGATGAAGATGAGGAAGATTTGCTGCGGTCCTTGGACGAGTATTTGTGCCCCAAGTACAATTTCTCCGCCTCCAGCTTGGTTTCTTGCAACAGGGCCAAATAGCTAGCAGTTTCTGTGTCTTCGGGACAGTGTAAAATTACAGCAGAACGAATATCGTGACGAAGGCCAGCCAAATAGCGTTCTACAAAGAAAACCTCACTAGTGCCAGGATCTGCTAACAACAGTTGGTGCCTAAGGGTGTCAAATTTTAAGGTGTACTCCTCTACTGTGCCAGTTTGGCTCAGGATGAGCATCTGGCGCATGTAGAAGGTGTGCTTGCTCTTTCCCCAACGTGTGACTACATCATTGCACAGATCATCCCAGTGAATAAACTGACGACTCTTCTGCGTTGTCTTCAACCACAAGGCGACATTGCCCACCATATTAAGAGCGGCGAATTTGACCTTCATGTGTGGTGACACTCCATAAATGTCAAAGTACAGCTCGCAGTTATCAAGCCAAATCTGATAATCATCACCATCGAACTTGGGAAAGTTCATCTTAGGCGTACTGCTAAATGAGGTGCGGTGCGGGTGGTGGTGCGTGCGCTGGTCGTCCGGGTCAGACTCATGGTCGAACATGTGAGAGGCATGCCGAGACGTACCCTTATCCGGAGGAGGATCTGAGGATCGAGCGATCCCCATGTCCTGCCCCCTTGCTTGATGTGACGCCCAACGCCCATGGGGCTGGTGGTCGAGGTCGACGCGGACCACGGTCGTTGGCGGAGTGATCGGATCAGCTCCCGTTGTGCGCCGCGTCGCCACCGCGTTCGCCTCGAGTAGACCCAGGTGGGTGGCCGTGTCCTCTGTGTGGAGCTTGAGGTTCGCGGTGTTCTTCGCGAGGTTGGCGGTGGCCTCGTTCACCGTCTGCATCCAGCTGGTGAGTCGCTGCATCTTCTCGACCAGATCGTCGACCTTGTTGTTGGTGGCCGTGTTCTGCTCTTCCACCGTCGCCATGGCGTTGGCGATCCGAGATTCGACAACGGTGGGGTTCTTCCTGGGCGCCAGATCGGAGCCGCGGTGGTGCGATCTTAACGAAGGATAGGAATTACGGCTGCAATCCGAGGATCGCTACCAATCATGATCGGATTTACGGATCAAGCACTTCCCGGGTTCGAAACAAGGCTCAAGATACCAATTGTTACGCTCTCACTTGTATTTCATAGATCGAATCCAAGTATCAGAGGTTACAACGGGATTTGATAGGGAAATCACAAGGAAAGACAAGTTTATTCTTCATCGTTTGCCTCTCTCCGTTGCCTGCGGCCTTCCTTTTATCCCCTCTCGCTGCTTTCTTGCATTGCACGTCCATCTCCTCAAGTTGGACCGGGCCCCAACTTGCTGGTTCGCTTCTTTCGCTTCCTCTTGTCACCAGGCCTAGGCCAGGCCGTGACAGTAATGCAACAAGCCAGTCCATACATTTGGACTGCCAAATGAACTTGGTCTAACTCATGCCATCTCCGGCCAACTGCATGTATGTGGCATGCTACTCGTGCGTCTGAGTTGTGTCTTCTATTGCCCTCTCCGCTCTTCGGCTTAAAGAATGATCATTTTAGGGTTTAATAATGTGGGCATGTTTTTTTGAACCATTGTGGGCATGGTTACAATTAACCTTTCCATGTCTACTGAGAATCTACTTGATAAAACTTTTAGACAATATTGGCTTTTCAAAATATTACTTATAGGGAGGGAATTTCTTTATAATATTGGCTAACTGGATTAATTTGATCATCCTTTGGTTCCTTTGTCCCATGTTGCCTATTTGATGCCTTTGTTTCCTAAATGATGCTTTCAAAGTTGCCCCGATTAGGATAAATTTCTAATCTCACTAACTTAATTTCTAACACTAAAATGCCTCACCCAAAGGTGATGATTTTTTTAACAATTACAATTGTTAGTTGTTTTGTTTACTTTGATTGTAATTGTGATGGTACCATTTTCCTTTATGCACTTTGTTTATATCATTATTCCTTATTATTTAACTAGGGCTGAAAAATTCGAAAAGTTAGCAAAGGACAAGTTGAAATTTGTAAGACTAAAAAGAAATGAACCCTAATTCGCCGATTCAAGAGAAATCTCGATCACTTCACTTTTTTGATAAAATGTTTTTTTTATCTTTTCCGTTTTTCCTGACCATGAATGTAAAATAGACAATTAAATCTAACCCGCTAGAGTCTCGAAAGTACGGGTTCTTACACTCTTGTAAAACTTTGTTTTTCTTCTTCTAAACAACATAGACATGCCAATCCCACTTATAAACGACGCAATTGGCATGTGTTCGAAGGGCTGAGAGGATGAAGATTTTTTTTAAAGGGACCTCTGAAGCGTTAAGGGCCATCTAGGGCAAATGAGACCTCTATCGATGCGTCAAATGCTGGGTCCATAGTTGGCTAGGCCCAATTCACAAAAACACCGGTCGTTGGTGTAGCCGTGTAGGCATAGGCGGTCCAGCTTGGATCTTGTGGGGGCGCCGCCCAACTACTCTAACTCATGAGGCCGGAGCGAAGGCCATGGTGGTGCCACGCATCTCCTGATACGGCTGGGCTCATCTTCAGCGCACGAGATCGATCAACCAGGGAAAGCGCGCGGGCCCTTGACAGGCGTCAAGTCTCCAACAAGGGTTGTCTTCTTCCTCGCGCCTAGGTAGGCTCGTGAACCGTGTCACCCTCGTGAAGCCCCGTCGACGCCACCAACAAGCGCAGGCACGTCCGTGCATCGCGGGCGCGTCAGTGAACCCGGGCTAGCTGGTCGATCCCCCGGCCACGGCGCCGCCGTTTTGCTTCCCGTCTGGTTTCTCGCCTCCGCACGTTGGTTTGTGCCGGCAGCATGGCTGGTATACGCTGCACATGATGTGAGGCGATGCCGATGCCGATGCTACTTCAGGCAGGGCTAGCTTTGATTCTCGACGTTTTGTTTTACGACAAGGGTGTAGAGCTCGAGGAGGATTCTCCTTGAAGGCGTGCATGCTGGTGAAGGATCGATAGCTTTAAGGGATGAGTTGTAAACACTTCGTCGGTAGTACAATAGCAGTACGGACCTTTGTTGGTTGCCATGGCCCATGGGCGACTCTGAATAATTCAAAATGGCACCATTGGGGTGTAGTACCGACATGGAGGCTCAATTATACGATCGGAGTACGTCATGGATCCATCGATTCTGTGCTTTCAGACTAATGTTTGCACTGGTCTCGGCCGATTGCATCTGGCATCAGCCACGGAGGTGTGAAGGGAAAAGTAACATCAGTACGAGATAGTCACTATTTCCATGGAAATTCGCTTTGGAGCTCGGGGTATATCTAACCCGTATTAATAAAAAATCAAAATGGCATTTTAAAGTTTCAAAAATTCCTGATAAAATCTGACTGTAGTTTAAAGATATATACTATAAGTGTGTATTAACTCAATGAGAAGTACCTTATGTTCTGAGGAGTGTCCTCATGGTCAAGCATTCTGTGCGGAAGCTGCACCGGCGGAAGGCACCGACGCTGATGATCAAGCTGGATGTGGCCAAGGCTTTTCATTCTATGGCATGGCCGTTCCTCATCGAGGTCCTCTGACAGAGAGGTTTTGGGCCCCGTTGGATCGCAAGCGTCGCGCTCATGCTCTGCTCCTCCTCAACAAGAGTCATGGTGAATGGTTTAGCAGGAGAGATGTTCTGGCACGCACGAGGCCTCCGGCAAGGCGACCCCAGCTCCCCCATGTTCTTCATCTGGGTGTTTGATGTGCTGAATGCGGTGTTTCGCCTAGCCGAGGAGATGGGCATTTTCTCCTCGCTCACGGAGTTTGGGGTGCGGCACACACTATAAGAGAACTTATTTTTAGGGGCACTTTTCTCGAGGCATTTTTCTAAAATGCCCCTAAAAATAGTCTTAAGGGGCATTTTACAACAAGTGCCTCTAAAAATGCTATTTATAGTGGCACTTCCGAGGAAATGTCTCTAAAAATTCGATTTATAGGGACACTTCTGAAGAAGTGCCTCTAAAAATTCGATTTATAGGGGCACTTTCGAAGAAGTGCCTCAAAAAATACGATTTATAGGGGCACTTCCAAACAAAGTGCCTCTAAAAACAAGGGCTAGCTCGTCTTCCGCCGTTGACACCGCACCGACGCACTCACCCGCAACCATGTCACGGTGTCACCGTCCCCTTTTGCTGCGCCCGGGAGGAGGGAACGGTGGGTCGAGGCTACGCCTGCGACGGGGAACGTCGTCGCAGAAGTATGCCACCTCCACCGTAGACGCGGACACAATCCATAAGATCCGGCTCTGCTTTTGATCGAAACCTTCCAGACGCATGTACCAATTCCAAACAGGCAGCACAGTCGATTAGCTTCGATAAGACGTGCACGTCAAAACTCCAAGCAGGCAGCTTGATCGAAATCTGATAGCTAGCTTCACGCATGCAACTTGTTGGATTGATTAGCTAGCTACAGCAAGAGGCACAGACGCACCAAACCATGATCATGTCTAACAAAGGTCGGGCATGCCGCCTTTCACGTCGTAGTCATGGTCAGGTCCGCCAGGCGCCAAGCCCTCTGCTCCTCCAGCGCGTCAACCATGGAGACACCCTTCCCTGATCAACACCGGCACATCCGCTATGAGCCTATGAGCTGCATCTGCTCTGTTCTTGATGCATTCCATCGAACAGGTTACGTGCGTATGTGTCCACCGTGTTCCCGGCGAGTGAGCTACGGTTGAGATCGGCATTCGCTCGTGCGGTGTGTGAAGTGTCAACTCCAGCGTAATTGGCGCGGTTCGCTCGTGCGGTGGAAGCCATCAGCAGGCGAGGCACCTTGGTCTGGTCATGCTCATCGGCGCGTCCCCGGAGGCGCGCGTCGTGGTGCGCGAGCTCGTGACGAGCGAGAGCCTAGAGGACTGCCTCGCCAGAGATGCTGTCGTGGCACGCGCGGAGAAGTGCCGCATGTCCGTGGATCAAGCAGGGAGGCGGAAGTGGCATGCTCCTGCTGCTCTGGAGGCGGTGCCGGCCGCCTGACGAGGTCGGCCATGCGCAACACCCATGTCGATGGCCGCGGTCATGAGAGGAGGAGGGCGGGGAGCGACGGTGCATGACCAAGAGCGGCGGTGCACGGCTGCCATCCTTCACCGGCGCGGCAGGCGACTAAGCTGCTGACCCGGTCAATCCGGTTTTTCCTGGCCTGCATATGCCACGTACGCAATACCACCTACGAATACAGCTTAATATTCAGCTCCTGCCTTAACGCAACTGTCTATTCCCCTCCTCTCATCTCTCTGGCACGCGCCGCTGCGCCGCCCTGGCCTTCATCGCCTTCCTCCGCCGCCGCTACGCCCTCTCCTTCAACGTCTTCCTCCGCCGCCCTCTGCTTGCCGGATTTGATCCGTTGTCCTCCTTAGTCCGATTCCCCACGGCCATGGGATCCACCCGCGCCTCCCCTCCGAGGCTCGGCGACTGCTGCCGTCTAGCTAGCCGCGTGTGCGCCAACAGATCGGGACGCATGGAGGCAGTAGACGGCGCGGCTGCCGTAGCGGCCTGGAGTCATGGGAGACGGCCGGCCTAGACGGGGCCATGAGCTGCCTGCTCCTCTCCTCCTCCTCCGCACGCCACGTCGCCTCCTCCGCGCCTTGGCACCTCCATCGCTTGTGGTGGTCGTCCAAATCCCAACCACCGATGGAGGCGAATCTCCTCGGCCAAAGCATATGGCGTCGACGCAAGCGACCTCATCATGTGTCCTCACCATCACCAGGTATGTATCACCTTCCTTCGCCTCCTGACCTCCTCCAACGATTCACCTATTCAGGTACAACTCGAGCCGCAGGTCACCTGTTCGACAGAATGTGCGCAATATGTTTGAGCCTGACATTGAGGTTTTATATTTTGATTTTATTGTATGGATATCTTGGCACGGAGAGAAAATTTCTAGCCTCAACAATTTCCTTGAGTGACTTATTAGTGGAGATGGAAGGAATAATAGTGATGTTATATTGTTACTACAGGAAATTAATCCAGTTTTCTCACCGAACTGATGTGCTAGTGTTGTGTGAACTGAACTGATGTAATTCTTCCAAAGAGATGATACACCACTGCATATCAATGTAGATGAATCAATTGTAGTTTTGGTCCACCATACACCAATCATGTTCTATTTTCCTGTTTTAGGTTTTGTGGAGTAGCTCTTGTTAATAGTGTATTTTCGCCAATTCTGAAGGTAGCAGCGCACTTTTATCAGTTGTGATATGTGGTGTAGTCTATACCACATGTCGAGTGCGGCCAAGGATCTCGCTGATTTGGTGAAGGCTCGGGGCTGGAAATGGCCGGATGTTGTCGTGGGTCATTCCATGGGTGGAAAGGTTGCGATGAATTTTGCGGAGAGTTGTTCCCGTGGTGACTACGGGGAATCAGCTGCTCTTCCCAAACAGGTGCAGTGGGTTATTTTTTGTTTTCATGTGATTGGTTCTAACATACTTTTCTTCTGCATAAATTGTGTGTTTTTGTAAGTTAAACAAGTGTAGACGATCTTACAAACAACGTAGACAGTTTATTTACATAGGCATGATAATTCAGTTGTGTATGTGTCACTTTGAGATTTCTACTATGGATTCTAATTTAGCATCTCAGTGCAATCTCGGACAATTTATCATGGTTTCTTCTGACAGAATGATAATTTCTTGATTGTAGTACTTGGTAGTTAATTCATTGATATCCTCTTATCTCTTGATTTTGTAAATTGGTCATGTCTGCTGCTTACTGCACATTACTGGGTCAAGGGGATAAAGAATATGTATAACTGTGTTATGTATTTCCTTTGATGCAGAACAGCTCTGGGTGCTTGATTCTGTCCCTGGAGAAGTAAAAACAGATAACAGTGATGGTGAAGTTGAACGGGTTTTGCAGACACTAGCAAGTCTTCCTTCATCGCTGTGTATGTACACATGCTGAGTCCATGCCCTTAGAACAGGTAGGTGAAGGTAGTTACTTCTCCATTTGCCCGCATTCTCCTTTTATTTTCGAGATAAAATCTTCAAATTCTCTCTGGCTATTCGCTAACTCTATTTGCCTATTGAAATAGAGCTCAAGTCGCTGCCTGAGATGCATTTTGCACCTCCATCGCCACCTACCGTACCAAAACTCATTCCAGGTAAACCAGTTTTCTGCCTGTCTAATGATACAATGAATCAATGTTCATTTATGCTATTCTGAAGAATAAAAACAATAAGCATTTTGGAAGACATGCCATACGTTCTCTCGTTGTGTGTCAAGGCAAAACCTGAATTTGTTTTATCTTGAGGTGTTCTATCCAGTTCGTGCTCTATGTCGCAACTGTACAGGTTCAAATTTAACTATAGAATATAAAATCTAATTTTGTGCCTCATACTCTCTACTTGTACTTGAGACATCTGTTCTCTTCAGTTATAAGTCTGCCTACTAATTTCAGTATCGAATCTCCTCCTGCTGATGGTGTCTGCTTTGCGTGCGCAACTCTGCTAAGTTGTGGCTGCACCTTCTAGTCTGTTAACCTGAAACAATCCATTTGAACACTGGAAGGTCTTTCTTGAATTGTCGGTCATACTTCATGTGCATTACTTAAACTGATAGATTTCCACAGTATGATCATGAATTATTTATCCAAAATGTCGTGATGTAATCAGCTCTCATAACTGCACCCAGTGTTTTTCCCTGTTCGAATATTCCCTTTTAGTCATTACTCTGTCTTCTTTCTCATGCAACTTAGTTACTTGCTTCTATACCACTGGAATTGGCAGTCGGGTAAATAATCCTTTGGGCTGAGTGAAAGGAGCGAGAAGGCCACCTCAGACTTAAATTTTTAACGTGCAACTGTGTTTTGCAGCTAAAACACCAATGCATGTCATGGACATGGTCATGAAAGTTCAGTAACGGGAGCACGCACAAGAAGCAATTCTGGTTGTTGATATCATTCCAGTCAGCACTCGCTGAGCAGCATTTGTTTCTATATGTCATGTTTTTCTATAGTTGGTTGCTCCTAAAAGACATCCTATTTGTTGTGAATAATTTCTGTCATATGCAATAGTTGATATGTATCTCAAGATCTCTTCCATTGTAAAATATTGTCATTCATGTTGTCGGGACAATGTAATGAAATTGTATGGACAATGTGAAATTGTATGTTGTTGCTATTGCTCTCGAATTGTATAGACAATGTGGTTCCCCTAAAATATAAAGGGGCATTTCAGAAAAGCGCCCCTAAAAATATAAAGGGGCATTTTAGAAAGTGCCTCTGAAAATACCATTTTTAGGGGTATTTTATTTGAAGTGCCTCTAAAAATATAAAGGGGCATTTTAGAGAGTGCCTCTAAAAACAGTATTTTTAGGGGCATTTTATTAAAAATGCCTCTAATATTTTTAGGGACACGATTAAATGCAACACTTATTTTAGTGCCCCTAAAAATGTTTAGAGGCACTATGATGATTTTTAGGGGCATTTTGAAATGCCCCTAATTAACTACTCTCCTGTAGTGACAGGTTGTCCCTGTTGGCAGATGGCGTTGTCTTGTTCATCAAACCATGCGTGGAGGAGGCGCAGGCGGCGATCAGCCTACTCAACGTGTTCGGGGCGCTTCTGGCCTACGATGCAACCTAGCAAAGAGCTCTGCTTCGCCAATTCGGTGCGATGCGATCGACCTGCAGCCCATCCTGGACACCCTTGGCTGCCCAGTTCAGAATTTTCCAATCCGCTACCTAGGGTTACCCCTCTCGACTGGCATGCCATCCAAGGCGGATCTGCAACCATTAGTAGACAAAGTGGCAGGCCATGTGCCCTCGTGTGGAACGCGGCACTACTGAAAAAAAAGCGGGAGGCTGATTCTGATGGATTCCACCAAACTGCAACACCAATTTACCACATGCTATCGTTAGACCTTCCTCCGTGGTTCTTCAGCTGTGTGGACAAGCTCCTCAGAGGGTTCTTCTGGTCAGCGTCAACTGAAGCGAGACGCGGCCAGCGTGTGGTTGCCTGGCACACGGTCTGCACACCGAAGCAGCTGGGAGGCCTGGGTGTCAAGAACTTGCGCCTACTGAACCATGCATTGCGTGCTCGTTGGAGGTGGCTGCAGTGGGTCGATACGAACAAGCCGTGGCACGGCCTGATTTCAAGCTTGCCCCCGAGGCGGAGGCAATTTGCGCAGCCGCCACGCACTACGATCTAGGAAACGTGGGGTCCATGCGGTTCTGGAAGGATAGTTGGCTGCAAGGACAGTGAGTCCGTCAAATCGCCCCGAGCTTGATGCAGTTCGTGCGTTGGGCGGGTCTGAATATGACGGTGGCTGAGGCGCTTGCAGACCACCGCTGGCCGCTGGGTTGCCGAGACCAGGGGCTCTCCATCCATACCAGCCATTGCCGAATTCATGGACCTCTGGGATTTGATCAGGGGTGTCATTTTGACAGATGAGGAGGACAGTTATGTGTGGAAGCTGAGAGCAAACGGTACGTACTTAGCAAAGTTGGCCTATCAGGCCTTCTTCCTCGGCATGACAGTTTTCCCCTGCGTGAAGGAAGGAGCTGTGGTCAGCCGGGGCACCTCTCCTGCATAAGCTGCATATGTGGTTCGCTCTGCGCAACAGACTGTGGACGGTGGACAGATTAGCTCATCGCGGCCTTCAAAAACCGGCCGTTTGCCCTTTGTGCTGCCAGGAGCAAGAAACTGCTGAGCACCTGACACTAGTAGAAAAAGGGTCTTTCGGAAGGAGGCCAAAAGCCATTAGTCCCGGTTCGGCAACAAACCGGGATCAATGCCCGGCATTGGTCCCGGTTCGAGCTGCCAGGGCCCCGTGAGGCATTGGTCCCGGTTCGGATGGGGTCATTCGTCCCAGTCTGGGGCGGCGCCAGTAGGGGGTTGAGGGGGGTCAACCGACCCGGCTCAGATTTGGTGGAAAAAAATTATATACCAGGAAAAAAAAAGGAAACGAGTCCCGATGTAACGCCCCAAGATCGGTACTATGTAGACTTAGCGATTTCCGCCAAATCCACATAATAACGATCCTAAAGGACGCCCACCAGGCATAACGTGCACGGCGCAACACACACGTTATGCGGGTGGAATTGTGATAACATTACAATAGTTCTCGATGGAACCCACAAAAGAACATATATACAACAACGACTCACCGAGTCAAGAACAAAGATACAATACAAAGATCCAAAATAACAACGGAAGCGAAGTAGCGTCCGACTACGGACAAGATACCAATTGGACTAAGAGTCCTGAAGATAACCAAAGGCACCATATCCCTGCCCAGGCCAAGCCTAGCCGGAGGGATCCCCAAGCTAACGTCGTCAGACTTCAAACCTGTTGGCTGCATGTGGAATAGCAGACCCAAGGGGTCAGTACTATAAACAGTACTGGCAAGTAATACTCACAAGATATCAAAACTGGAATTCGGGGAAGAGGGTTAGCGTTTGAGGCGGCAGCAAGCAGCACTAACAACTATAGAGACACGCTACAACTTCCGTCTAACAGAGACAAGGTAAGAGAGCGCATAAGGAACCTACTATTCTAACACCAAACATAACCCAGCCGATTGTTACTCCACGATCAACCCACGAGGAGCAACCCAAAGGCACGCACACGGTTGATCAAGTTTTAATCAGATTATTATTCATGTAATCTATCTTACTAGTCAAGTTATAATCATCATAAGGTGCAAGTTGTCTATGATCTTTTTAGCCAGCGCATTTCACCAAGTCGTCCATAACCGCGGACACGGCTTTTCGAAAAGATTTAACCCTGCAGGGATGCACCAATGAACCCACACGCATCGAAACTCTCGCTTAGAGGTGTACCGGTGGAGGTTTCGACGCAATGCTTCCCTTCTCTACAAACAAGTCCAGGGAGCCACCTAGTTAGGACTGATCCACCTTGAGAGTCCGGCCGAAGCTTCGAGGTGGGCCTAACCGATGCGAGAACGGCTTCGGGAGGGAACACTCATACGATTTCCCCTCCTTCCACATGCGGTTAACGCCCATTCCGCAAGACCTACTGAAACACCCGAACTACTTGTGGCATCCTGGACAAGTTTGCGGATCCGGTAATAGATTGCGGGGAGGCCCATAGAACTCCCACATGTGGTTAGTGCGCTCAGTCTTGGATCAGCGGAAAAGAACTCGGGTCCTAGGCGACACTAGCAGAACAAATCACCACGATTGGCCTTCCGCCGGTGCCTTATCTTTAATTAAGTTATTCCATCGCAACAGAAAGTAAAGATTACCATTTTAGTTGAGCCTAGCTATCAGGTTAACAAGACTAGATAAAAGATAACAGGACTCAAGCAAAGCACCTAAGCATGCACTAGGACTCGCAAGGCTAACAAGATAAACAAGCAACAGGGTAATAGGATGTGGGGGTGATGGCATATCATGGCTGCAAGGTAAACATGCAAATAGGATCGAGACACAAGCATCGTGACATAAGGCTAGCAAGGAACAAAAGATAGGACGAGTAAGAGACAGAAAACAAGCAAAGATAGCAAGGGAGTATCACTTGCCTGCAATCCGGTAGAGGTAGCAGAACCTGTCGTTGCTCACATCAACTCAACGTCCTATTCCCGAAGAAGCAACGAACACCGGAAACATAGAAGATGCATTTTACTACTACGGCAAAAGAATCGGCATGTTGATGACATGATGCATGACAAATTAAATGTTGTCCAATTTTATTCCCTAACACATGGCAAAGCATTTTAAATGGGATCGGTGCAAAATATAGATGCACC
Organism: Puccinellia tenuiflora; assembly: GCA_012064385.1. Lineage (NCBI taxonomy): Eukaryota > Viridiplantae > Streptophyta > Magnoliopsida > Poales > Poaceae > Puccinellia > Puccinellia tenuiflora. The sequence goes on along the minus strand of QRDG01000783.1, from coordinate 155,818 downwards.
GGACAAAAACCCCATTATTAAGTTGATTTAATTTGACTAATTGGATAAAGGTGCGATGTTAATTAATGATGCATGATTTTATAAGATACGGATATATATATGGCATATAGGGTTTTAGGGTTGGGGTCACACATCGGATTAGGGGATCTTCGGCTTCGGAACCGTCATCTTCGGGTCGTAGTCGAAGTAGTCGAAGTAGATGTCCGCCCGGAGTCGAAGTAGTCGAGGTAGTCGTTCATCCGGAGTCGGAGTAGTCGAGGTAGTCGACGTCGTGGAAGTAGTCGTACTCGGGTCGTCGTCGTGGCAGATCTTGGCGTTCCGGGCTTCGGGGTCATCGGGGTCCGGGGCGTCGGGGTTCGAGGAACGGACTTCACGGATGCGCACGAAGGCGGCCGGCACAAACGGACGTCGGTGGAGAACTTGGCGTGTCGTCGTTCACGGTCGTCGTGGAAGCAGAGCTCGGAGTCGTGGAAGACCTTGTCGTTGCACGGCACCGGGCTTCACGGACGGAGAACTCGCGCACCGGAGACGTCGGGGAGCAACTTCATGACGGGGAAAGAAGAACTTGGCATCGGGGGTTGGGCTTCACAACGGGAACGTCCGGAGAACGGGAACTCGACGGGAACTCCGGGCTTCACGACGAAACCGGGAACACGGCACGGAGAGGTCTTGTGGGCATTTCCTCGAGCAGGTGGTGGGCGCCGGAGATAGACACGGGTTCACGCCGGGAAACTGCAGCACGGGTACGGAGACAACACGGGGACGGTGAACAACACCGGGGAACACTCACAGAGAGCAGCAGCAGCCAGCAGGGCAGGGTCACGGACGGAGGCATCGGGAGCAGCAGCACCACGGGCATGGCAGGCACGGCCGGCTGAGGCAGCCAGAGGGGAGGAGCAGGAGGAGGAAGGAAGGTCACGAGGGGAGAGGAGGAGGCGCAGGTGCGGAGACGGTGGGGCACGGCCGGCGACGGGTGCAGAGGTGAGAGGAGATGGGGCGGTGGTGAGGCAGGACGGCGCCGGGGTCGGGACGTGCAGGGGAGCCGGGCCACCGGGGGAAGCAGGCCGGGGAAAGGAGGATGCGGGCGACCTCGGTGACGAGCTGGAGGGGCGCGACGGTGCGAAGGGGACGGGGAGCACAACGGCCAAGGGGAGAGGAGCCGGGAGCAGGGCGGCCGGAGGTGACCACGGTGGAGGAGAAGCAGTCGGCGGGCCGCGACGTCGCGGGACGGGCCGGAGGCGGGTGGAAGAAGGGGAGGCCGGCGTGCTCGGCCCAGGGGACGACGGAGGCGAGGTCGGGCGGCGCGGCTCGGGTCGACGGCGGGGAGGTGCGGCGCAGGCGCGGCGCTGCAGGGGCGGTGGACGGCGGGAGGAGGACGATGGGGAGCGGCCGGAGAGAGGAAGGCCAAGAGAGAGAGAGGGAAGGGGGTAGGGGGGCAGCCGGAGGTGCTGGTGCGTGCGTCGGGGAGGAGAGGAGTAGGAGCTCGGGCCGGGTGGAGGAAGAACACGGGGAGAGAAGGAGAGAGAAAAAGAGAAGGAGAGGATAGGGTCAGGGACCCGATTGCAAAAAGAAAAGGACCAAAAAGCAAGGTGGAAGGGCCCGGACAGGAAAAGAAAGGAAAAGAGGAGGGTGGCTGCATAAAGCAGGGGGTGGGAACAGAAAAACACCAGGGGAAACTAGGGCAAACCCTAGGGTTTGGGGTTAGGTGGGCTTGGGCCGGTTTGGGCTACTCTCTCGCATTATCAAAACCATTTTTATTTTGCAAAACGATTTTGGCAATTAAATTTTGAAAACGGAGACGACTGTCTCAGTAAAATATTTTTCCGACAATTTTAGAAAAATAAAATAGGGTTTATTAAAAATAATTTTTGCGGACAAAAACATGCGATGCGATGATGCATGATGTCATGATGATGCAAAAAAGAAAAACAAGCAAAAATCTAATTTGGGGAAAAACCCCGGACATTACAACCGACACCACTAACAAGGGATCTCGCCCCGAGATCCATGCTACCGATGGGGAGAAGAAGAGCAAGGTAAAGTATCGAATCTTCGAGCGTCATGTTGATCTTCTCGACACCACTAACAAGAAGTTCTTGCTCACGCTGATGATGATGACCTTCCGTCGAGATTCATCTGAAGATCGAACCTATTGGGATAAAAGGCAAGAGATCGTCCACCCACGATGATGCTATAACCGGAAGATAGATAAGAGAGAAAATTTTAAAACACACTAGATAAGAAAGGGAATAGAATAGAGGTAAGGAATAAACAAGAGTCCTATTGAGATCTTTCCAAATAAATTTTAGTAAAATAGTTTGGACACTCTACAACAACGACCATTAGCTAGGGTATCCTACAGGCAGACTGGACCCGCGGGGTATCGAAGAACCATGGCTCTGATACCACTTTGTAACGCCCCAAGATCGGTACTATGTAGACTTAGCGATTTCCGCCAAATCCACATAATAACGATCCTAAAGGACGCCCACCAGGCATAACGTGCACGGCGCAACACACACGTTATGCGGGTGGAATTGTGATAACATTACAATAGTTCTCGATGGAACCCACAAAAGAACATATATACAACAACGACTCACCGAGTCAAGAACAAAGATACAATACAAAGATCCAAAATAACAACGGAAGCGAAGTAGCGTCCGACTACGGACAAGATACCAATTGGACTAAGAGTCCTGAAGATAACCAAAGGCACCATATCCCTGCCCAGGCCAAGCCTAGCCGGAGGGATCCCCAAGCTAACGTCGTCAGACTTCAAACCTGTTGGCTGCATGTGGAATAGCAGACCCAAGGGGTCAGTACTATAAACAGTACTGGCAAGTAATACTCACAAGATATCAAAACTGGAATTCCGGGGAAGAGGGTTAGCGTTTGAGGCGGCAGCAAGCAGCACTAACAACTATAGAGACACGCTACAACTTCCGTCTAACAGAGACAAGGTAAGAGAGCGCATAAGGAACCTACTATTCTAACACCAAACATAACCCAGCCGATTGTTACTCCACGATCAACCCACGAGGAGCAACCCAAAGGCACGCACACGGTTGATCAAGTTTTAATCAGATTATTATTCATGTAATCTATCTTACTAGTCAAGTTATAATCATCATAAGGTGCAAGTTGTCTATGATCTTTTTAGCCAGCGCATTTCACCAAGTCGTCCATAACCGCGGACACGGCTTTTCGAAAAGATTTAACCCTGCAGGGATGCACCAATGAACCCACACGCATCGAAACTCTCGCTTAGAGGTGTACCGGTGGAGGTTTCGACGCAATGCTTCCCTTCTCTACAAACAAGTCCAGGGAGCCACCTAGCTAGGACTGATCCACCTTGAGAGTCCGGCCGAAGCTTCGAGGTGGGCCTAACCGATGCGAGAACGGCTTCGGGAGGGAACACTCATACGATTGCCCCTCCTTCCACATGCGGTTAACGCCCATTCCGCAAGACCTACTGAAACACCCGAACTACTTGTGGCATCCTGGACAAGTTTGCGGATCCGGTAATAGATTGCGGGGAGGCCCATAGAACTCCCACATGTGGTTAGTGCGCTCAGTCTTGGATCAGCGGAAAAGAACTCGGGTCCTAGGCGACACTAGCAGAACAAATCACCACGATTGGCCTTCCGCCGGTGCCTTATCTTTAATTAAGTTATTCCATCGCAACAGAAAGTAAAGATTACCATTTTAGTTGAGCCTAGCTATCAGGTTAACAAGACTAGATAAAAGATAACAGGACTCAAGCAAAGCACCTAAGCATGCACTAGGACTCGCAAGGCTAACAAGATAAACAAGCAACAGGGTAATAGGATGTGGGGGTGATGGCATATCATGGCTGCAAGGTAAACATGCAAATAGGATCGAGACACAAGCATCGTGACATAAGGCTAGCAAGGAACAAAAGATAGGACGAGTAAGAGACAGAAAACAAGCAAAGATAGCAAGGGAGTATCACTTGCCTGCAATCCGGTAGAGGTAGCAGAACCTGTCGTTGCTCACATCAACTCAACGTCCTATTCCCGAAGAAGCAACGAACACCGGAAACATAGAAGATGCATTTTACTACTACGGCAAAAGAATCGGCATGTTGATGACATGATGCATGACAAATTAAATGTTGTTCAATTTTATTCCCTAACACATGGCAAAGCATTTTAAATGGGATCGGTGCAAAATATAGATGCACCGGACAAAAACCCCATTATTAAGTTGATTTAATTTGACTAATTGGATAAAGGTGCGATGTTAATTAATGATGCATGATTTTATAAGATACGGATATATATATGGCATATAGGGTTTTAGGGTTGGGGTCACACATCGGATTAGGGGATCTTCGGCTTCGGAACCGTCATCTTCGGGTCGTAGTCGAAGTAGTCGAAGTAGATGTCCGCCCGGAGTCGAAGTAGTCGAGGTAGTCGTTCATCCGGAGTCGGAGTAGTCGAGGTAGTCGACGTCGTGGAAGTAGTCGTACTCGGGTCGTCGTCGTGGCAGATCTTGGCGTTCCGGGCTTCGGGGTCATCGGGGTCCGGGGCGTCGGGGTTCGAGGAACGGACTTCACGGATGCGCACGAAGGCGGCCGGCACAAACGGACGTCGGTGGAGAACTTGGCGTGTCGTCGTTCACGGTCGTCGTGGAAGCAGAGCTCGGAGTCGTGGAAGACCTTGTCGTTGCACGGCACCGGGCTTCACGGACGGAGAACTCGCGCACCGGAGACGTCGGGGAGCAACTTCATGACGGGGAAAGAAGAACTTGGCATCGGGGGTTGGGCTTCACAACGGGAACGTCCGGAGAACGGGAACTCGACGGGAACTCCGGGCTTCACGACGAAACCGGGAACACGGCACGGAGAGGTCTTGTGGGCATTTCCTCGAGCAGGTGGTGGGCGCCGGAGATAGACACGGGTTCACGCCGGGAAACTGCAGCACGGGTACGGAGACAACACGGGGACGGTGAACAACACCGGGGAACACTCACAGAGAGCAGCAGCAGCCAGCAGGGCAGGGTCACGGACGGAGGCATCGGGAGCAGCAGCACCACGGGCATGGCAGGCACGGCCGGCTGAGGCAGCCAGAGGGGAGGAGTAGGAGGAGGAAGGAAGGTCACGAGGGGAGAGGAGGAGGCGCAGGTGCGGAGACGGTGGGGCACGGCCGGCGACGGGTGCAGAGGTGAGAGGAGATGGGGCGGTGGTGAGGCAGGACGGCGCCGGGGTCGGGACGTGCAGGGGAGCCGGGCCACCGGGGGAAGCAGGCCGGGGAAAGGAGGATGCGGGCGACCTCGGAGACGAGCTGGAGGGGCGCGACGGCGCGAAGGGGACGGGGAGCACAACGGCCAAGGGGAGAGGAGCCGGGAGCAGGGCGGCCGGAGGTGACCACGGTGGAGGAGAAGCAGTCGGCGGGCCGCGACGTCGCGGGACGGGCCGGAGGCGGGTGGAAGAAGGGGAGGCCGGCGTGCTCGGCCCAGGGGACGACGGAGGCGAGGTCGGGCGGCGCGGCTCGGGTCGACGGCGGGGAGGTGCGGCGCAGGCGCGGCGCTGCAGGGGCGGTGGACGGCGGGAGGAGGACGATGGGGAGCGGCCGGAGAGAGGAAGGCCAAGAGAGAGAGAGGGAAGGGGGTTGGGGGGCAGCCGGAGGTGCTGGTGCGTGCGTCGGGGAGGAGAGGAGTAGGAGCTCGGGCCGGGTGGAGGAAGAACACGGGGAGAGAAGGAGAGAGAAAAAGAGAAGGAGAGGATAGGGTCAGGGACCCGATTGCAAAAAGAAAAGGACCAAAAAGCAAGGTGGAAGGGCCCGGACAGGAAAAGAAAGGAAAAGAGGAGGGTGGCTGCATAAAGCAGGGGGTGGGAAGAGAAAAACACCAGGGGAAACTAGGGCAAACCCTAGGGTTTGGGGTTAGGTGGGCTTGGGCCGGTTTGGGCTACTCTCTCGCATTATCAAAACCATTTTTATTTTGCAAAACGATTTTGGCAATTAAATTTTGAAAACGGAGACGACTGTCTCGGTAAAATATTTTTCCGACAATTTTAGAAAAATAAAATAGGGTTTATTAAAAATAATTTTTGCGGACAAAAACATGCGATGCGATGATGCATGATGTCATGATGATGCAAAAAAGAAAAACAAGCAAAAATCTAATTTGGGGAAAAACCCCGGACATTACACCCGACCCCGAGTCAACAGAGACAGGAGGGAGTCTCCGTTCGTCCCAGGACTGGTTCGTCTCCTACCTCCCCGTCGCTGACCTCCTCGACCTCCCCGTGCGGCCGCGCCTCCATCCTCCCCCCACCCGCCGGAATCCGTCCCGCCAGCCACCTCCTGCCCCGCCTGCCCGAAATCCCCGTCCCCGACCTGGTCGACCTCCCCGTCCCGGACCTGGTCGACCTCCCCGCGCGGCCGCACCTCCACCCTCCTCCCCGCCAGCCACTTCCTGCCCCGCCCGCCCAAATCCGTCCCGCCGGCCATCTCCCGCCCCACCCGCCTGAATCCCTGCCGACTGCCGCCCTGCCTCGAATCCCTGCCGCCCCATCTCTCGCTGAGATCCGATGGACGCCGAGGATGAGGCCGATATGGCAGAATGGACATGGATCCAGACCGAGGAGGATGAAGCTGCAGCGCTGGCTCTAGCTCAGCAAGAAGAAGAGGCAACAACCTCCAGAAATCCGAAGAGGACACGCCACGAGCAAGTTAGTTTCAGATTTCAATTTTAGTTTTGATTTCTACTTGTCTAGTGACCAGTAGTGTGCAGGAGATTGATCAAAGATTTATTTTGATTTCAATGTTGTAGGACAATCAACAAGCAAATGTTCCTGAAATTTTTGATCTAGCTAATGTCGTTGCCGATCATGGAGTTCGGAGACCAATAGATGAATATGGTACCCCTGAAATCAGAGATAAAATGAGATGGGCATATTTGTCAAGAGGCCGCAATTGCTTAGTTGGTCATATTTTTCCCAAAAAAAATTCGTCTAGATTGGCGGTCATTTCTTGATGCATGGTATACTAAATATGATTGGTTAGAATATAGCGTGGAGAAGGATGCTGCATATTGCTTCCATTGTTTTCTTTTCAAATCTTCAAGCAATAGTTCACACTTTGGATATGATGCTTTCACAAAGAAGGGGTTTAAAAAGTGGAAGAAAGCATCGGAAAATTTCAAGTCTCAAATAGGTGGACCAAATAGCATTCACAACAATGCAAGAAATAGTTGTGAAGATTTCAGAAATAAAAAGCAAAGTGTGGCATATGCTATTGTTTGTCATGAAGAACAATTGAATATTGATTATGAAATTCGTTTGAACCTTTTTTTGTGTTGAATACACTTGCTTTTCTCTCTAAATTTTTTTAGACCTCATTTGTTCGACCCGGCTCGGTTCAATTCCTGGCTCCGCCACTGGTCCCAGTTCGTGCTACGAACCGGGACTAAAGCTCCCGTGCCGGATACGTGGCGCGTCGCAGAGCATTCGTCCCGGTTAGTAGAACGAACCGGGACGAATGCCCCTCCCCTGCCTATATATGCACCCAGCCAGCCAGCTTTTTCTCCTCTTTTTTTTTCTTGCTAGGAGGTGTGAGAGGTGAGTGCTAGTTTGTTTTCCTTTGCTATGCACTAGAGGTGTTCGATGAAATGCCCGAGCCACACTTAAGTTCACACAAAATGATATGAGGTGCCCGAGCCATAGTACTTAAGCTTTCTCCTCTCTATTTCCTCCGATCGATCGAGGTTAGCAACCTTGTCCTTTTCATCTGTAATTGATACAAATATTGCATGTGTCGATGTACGGTAGTCATTTCACTATTCAAAATGTTATTCTAATGGTACTTGATAAACCTAATTATATGATGTGCAGATGGATGAACGGCAGCGATGGATGTATGGCGACCGACGCAGTCCCGATTTTATTGCAGGCCTGCATAAATTTCTCGTTGTGGCTGAGGCAAACAAATAGGATGGTTTTATGCCTTGTCCATGTGTGGACTATCGGAACGTCAAGGAGCACTCTTCCTCGAGAACCCTTCAAGGCCACCTGCTTCGGAGAGGTTTCATGCCCAGCTATAATTGTTGGACCAAGCACGGAGAAAGAGGGGTTATGATGGAAGACAATGGAGAAGAAGAGGATGATGACAACTATCCTATGTTCCCTGAAGAATACGGTGATACTGCGATGGAAGACAATGAAGAAGAAGGAGGTGAAGAACAACCTGGGGTGTCGTCAATTTCTTCCAAGCAATCATCCCGTAAGAAAGAAAGGCAAGCATTTCAAAGGTGAGGCAGATCACCGGAAGAAGCCTAACCTCCCTGATGGTGATGCTATATTTGGTATGGTCAAGGACATAGAAGTAATCTTTGGAAAGGGTCCTGGCGGTCAATCTGTTCCGAAAGACGTCGCTACCGGACACGTGCCCATGTGGAAGAAGAAATCTGTTTTTTGGGAGCTACCCTATTGGAAAGTCCTAGAGGTCCGGTCTTCAATCGACGTGATGCACGTGACGAAGAATCTTTGCGTGAACCTGCTAGGCTTCTTGGGCGTGTATGGAAAGACAAAAGATACACCAGAAGCATGGGAGGACCAGCAACGTATGAAAGACCCATACAGCAAGCACACGAATAAAGTGCGTCATTACTTAAGCAGCTACGCTCTTACCAAAGCAGAGAAGGAAATCTTTTTTGAATGCCTGAGTAGTATCAAGGTCCCGGCTGGCTTCTTGTCAAATATAAAGGGAATAATAAATATGACAGATAAAAAATTCCAAAACCTGAAGTCTCATGATTGCCACGTGATTATGACGTAGTTGCTTCCGGTTGCATTGAGGGGGCTTCTACCGGAAAATGTTCGAGTACCCATTGTGAAGCTATGTGCATTCCTCAATGAAATATCTCAGAAGGTAATCGATCAAGAAAGTCTGCCAAGGTTACAGAGGGATGTGGTCCAATGTCTTGTTAGTTTTGAGTTGGTGTTCCCCCCATCCTTCTTCAATAGTATGACGCATCTCCTGGTTCACCTAGTCGACGAGATTGCCATTCTCGGTCCTGTATTTTTACACAATATGTTCCCCTTTGAGAGGTTTATGGGAGTCTTAAAGAAATATGTTCATAACCGTGCTAGGCCAGAAGGAAGCATCTCCAAGGGCTATGGAACAGAGGAGGTCATTGAGTTCTGTGTTGACTTTATTCCTGACCTTAAGCCGATTGGTGTTCCTGAATCGCGGCATGAGGGGAGACTTAGTGGAAAAGGCACGCTAGGAAAGAAAGCAATGATATGTAGGGACGGGCATTCTTTCACTCAAGCACACTACACAGTTCTACAAAGTTCCACCTTTGTGGCTCCGTATATCGAGGTACACAAGAATAGTGTACGCTCCAAAAACCCGGGGAAGCCTGACTCCTGGATTAAAGAAAAACACATGGAGACTTTTGGCAGTTGGTTGCGATTACATCTCATGAATAACACCACTGTTGGAGATCAGCTCTACTTGTTGGCCGCGTCACCATGTTCGACTGTATTGAATTTCCAAGGGTACGAGATAAATGGGAATACATTTTACACGATCGCCCAAGATAAAAAGAGTACCAACCAAAACAGTGGTGTCCGCTTTGATGCAAAAGACGAGAATGGGCAAAAGGACACATACTATGGTTACATAGAGGAGATATGGGAACTTGACTATGGACTACTCTTCGTCGCTACCCAGTGCATGATATCACGGAGAACACACCTTGTGAGCTACATGTGAAAGTTTTTAACTTAGCCATGAAGGTGGTGGTCGGCTATGCCATACCAATTGGACCTAACCCAACTTTCCATTGCTCTCCGGTTCCACATGGCTACACTGTTGTTGGGGTGGATGATGTGAGTAAAGATTTTGAGGAGCTGAAGCTGGAACACCCTGCAGGTGAAGATGGGGAGGTGGTTGAACTTGGAGAAGCCAGAAAAGGGACAATTATATGGCCAAAGGAATTCATCGTGCTTCCAAACTGGCGGCCAAGGCCATCGACTCCTCACCAGTCTCCAGCGCAACAGTCCTCTCCACCGTCGCCGCCGCCTCACCAGTCTCCAGCGCAACAGTCCTCTTCGCCGCCGCGCCGCCTCAGGCGCCATCTCCGCCGCCTCACCAGTCTCCAGAGCAGCCGTCTCCGCCGCCGCGTCAGTCGTCTCCGCCCACTCAGGCTCAGCGTACCACTGCTGGTACTATGAGGAGCGGTAACCGATCACCGAAACGTAAAAGGTCACCCCTCCCAAAAGTACCTCATAAGAATCTTCCCAAGAGACCTTACGACTATACGGTGGAGGAAAATGAGGCGATCGTAAAAGCCCAAACGGAACAGTGGTTTGCTAACTTGAAGATGAAGAAAATGAAAGAGCCAGAGTTCCCCGACACCCCAGAAGAAAAAGCCGCCATCTTCAAAATGCTGAAGACCATTCAACAACCCCTGCCAAAGCTGACACCAGACTATGAGCGCTCTATTCGCAAGTCGGTTCGGGGAAATAAGCAGCGGTCGAAGAGTAGTAGTGCAAGCCGGAAATCAGTTCCCCAGCTCGGAGGACAGAAAAAACAATCATGCCCCCCGCTCAAAGTGTTTTCCAATACCGAGGTGGGGTCGAGCAGACGTGCGGTCGACATCGATCCTGAGTTTGTTGCAATGTACGGAGAAGCAGCCTTTGCTCAGGGCATGTCTATTCCTCAGTACTTACACCAAATACAATTCCACGAAGAAATAGTTCTAGCATACAAATACCGGCACGGGCATCCTCTCGTCAAACCTGAGTTAGTCAACGATCTACCAACAAAAATGCGAAGAGAGCATAAGTGGTACTTGCGAGCCTCAAAGGAAGGGGCAAACTGGATCCACGTGGGATATACAAACGAGCATTACGGGCCTGGAGATGGTGTGGTAATGATTGAATTTTGTGAATTATTTCAGTTATACCAACAAGAGGCCCTTGACAAATCTATCATCAGTGCCTATTGTGTGTAAGTATTATTTCTGTAGTTAAGTCTCTAGCTAGCCCACCTCATTCATTGCATGTATAATCTTACTCATCACTATATTAATTTTGCAGAATGAAGATTCTCCAATGCAAAAGAGAACAAATCTATGACATTGGGTTCATTGACCCAAATTTCATTCATGAAAAAAGTCTCAACGATTTTTGCATCGACACAGAGAATAACTTGGTAAGGGCGTTAAGGTTTTCCGAAACCAAAAGAGAAATACTATTTCCTTACAACTTCAAGTGAGTGTTACTGTCTTCTATACTTTCTATTTCGCTTTCTCGATATTAAGTGTATAATTGATGACTTATGTGTGTGCAGCTTCCATTTTATTCTGCTAATCATTAATGTTGACAAAGGAGTAGTACAAGTCATGGACTCGTTACGTAAACCCCTTGAGAACTGGGCAGACATGCAGGAATGCCTCCAGAGGTAATTTCAATCATTATGGCACTATATCGGCAACTTTCCATTCATTTACTGATAGCAAGTAATTAATATATAACTCCTTTATTCATTTTCTTTGCCGGGCAGGGCTTGGAAACGATTCACCGCCAAGGCTAGGGGTATTTGGGCGCCGAAGCTTACATTTGAACCAATAAATGTAAGTACTACTAGCTAGATCCGCGCATCTCTTTGATTCTAGTTTCAATACCATTACCATGCTTGATTATTATTTTGATTGAACTCTGTTTTCGTAAAGTGCTTGAGGCAGGGAAGTGGGAATCATTTATGTGGATACTACGTTTGCGAGTTCATTCGCCAAACAACCTGTGAGAGAGGCAGAATCTTAGAACAACTTGAAGTGCGTAAACAATATTCACAATTTTAGTTTATTGGCATCAATTGTGTTTAGTTTCATTCATATATATTGACCCCTTCTTTAAATTAGATCGAACGGTTGCGGGACGGTCTTCTACCACATGATCGCATCCGAGCAATTCAAGAGGAAATTGCGGGATTCTTAGATGCAGAGGTCCTAGCTCCGAATGGAGAATACTATCGGAATGTTGAAGTGATAGGGTGAGTGTAAAAGAGATGTATATATGCATGAAACTCGTGTGTGCACATGTACCATTTGTAATATGTTTGACCAAAGCACGACGAATGAGATGTGTGTAATATATTTGTGACGATGATGTGTAATAGTGGTATTTTTGTAGTTCGAAAAAATATTTAATTTAAGTTTCTTAAATATGCATGCATTTGACATAATCAAATAGTTCTTATTTTTCTGAACATTTTGATATTTTATTCATATTTTTCTGAATTACAGAATAAAAATTATTGATTTTACAAATTTAAACCATTTTCTGGAATTTCTGGAAAAATTATAGAATAAAAATGATTGATTTTACAAATTTAAAACATTTTCTGGAATTTCTGGAATATCTGAGAAACATCAGTCCCGGTTCGTATTACGAACCGGGACCAAAGCTCCACCCGATCAGTCCCGGTTCGAGATACGAACCGGGACCAAAGCTCCTCCCCCATTCGTGATATGAACAGGCCACGTGGTACCCCATTCATCCCGGTTCATGGCCGAACCGGGACTAGCATTCGTCCCGATTGCTAGTCCCGGTTCATGAACCGGGACGAATGGCTCAAACGAACCGGCACTATAGGGGTGTTTTCTACTAGTGTGACGCTCCGGTGTTCTTTCTCTCGAGAGGTTTGATATGCCATGCTGCTACCCTACCGCCTGCACATATTCACACCGGACTCTCAATCTTCCCTCTCAGTGTGGTGGACCACGGTCGCCCGTGCAACACCTCGCCAGCTGAGGAAGGAGATCAATTCCTTGATCATCCTAGTGGCTCGCTGTTTATGGCTAGAACGGAACAACCAAGTGTTTGACAAGGTGGCGTCGATGCCGTGGACGGTTTGCGGCAAGATCAGAGATGAGTTTGACTTGTGGAAGAGGGCGAAGCTACGCGGAGTGGAAGCGGGAGAGATTGAGTAGTACCTTTTTGTCCTTTTTCTGTGGATGGATCTCTGAGGGGTTGATCGATTTCAGCTGTTAGCGGCACTGGCTACGCCGCATCCCTGTAAAGATCCAACACGCGCCTCAAGAGGAACCCTGCTCCCTCGCGGGATCAGGACCGAAGGACCACGCCAAGTTCGCCTCGCGAGGTGTCCGGATGAAGGCCCTTCCGGCGGAGGGAAGAGATGACGCCAAAGGTGTGCAGCAGGGCCATGCCAGGGCGGTCTGCCCATTTTGGTGACTAAAGACTGGGACGGTGCGAGACCAGACGAAGGACGAGAGGATCTTTCCCTCTTTGGTGCTCAAAGCTCCCGTTGAGGGACCCACTCTGGAGGACGACGTCAGCGAGCCATGCACCCTCCTTTGTCTTCTCTTGGCCAATTGTGGTTGCCCTTCCTGCCAAGAGGAAGAGGCCCGGGTCACTATAAAAGGCCGTTCACTACCTCCATTGTAGGGGGTTCGGAACTCCAACAATCTACACCCGTAATATAACCAGACAAGCAGGATTAGGGTTTTACACCTCAACAGTGGCCTGAACCTAGGTAAACCACATATGTGTTCTTGCTTCGCTCGCTCAGGCCCTCGCGGAGATTTCGTAGGTAGACTAGCTTTCAACTCCGTATAAGAACGTAGGTCCATCGAAACCCACAAATCTGACAATGGACTTGTGATCTTCCCTTTCATGAGTTTCAGTTCTTGTAAACACTTTCCCTACCTTAATACAGAAGACACGCAACCCTTGTGCGTTTTCTTGAAATTTAAAAGACATATTTACATATTTAAAAACATTCTCAATAATGCTAGTGATATATCCTACAAGCATGAACAAATTCAATGTAAAATTATTTGTATAGGCTACATAAAATGACAAATCTTATAAATTTAACGATTTAAAAATATTTATACTCAGATCCATAGTATTGTCATTTTTTGTAGCTCACAATATAAAATATTTTAAATTAATATCTTGATATTTGTGAAATACACCATTGACTGCATCGAGATTTTTTCAACATTTTTTGAAACTCACAAATATGTTTTGTGTGGCCCAGGTGGTCAAAGCCCATCAACCAAATGGGCTAAGACATATTATGAGCCGAGAACTAGTGTAGACCAATTTATAATGAGGTGGCCTTCACACGTATCCTGTGACCCAGACCACAAATGAAAATGCCTAATGGTCAAAGCCCATCAACCAAATGGGCTAAGGCATATTATGGGCCGATAACTAGTGTAGACCATTTTGTAATGAGATAGTAGTACCAAATAGGTTGATCTCAAAAAACAAAAGGACGACATATGCATTGCTTCCCATTAAAAAAGAGAGAGAACAGAATAGGCTTTGCTTTAATAAACCAAAACTGATAGACATTGCATGCAAGATCACACGTGTATGTTGGGGGTCGGACGATCTGCAAAATTAAAGTTTTTTTAATAACATGTTCACTCCTTCAAAATCATGCATTGTTTATCGGTCAAAATTAACACGGACTTGGTCCATTCAATGCTAGTGTGAGTACACTTTTTTCGATAAAGAGCATATATCAATATCAAGAAGATACAAATTACACCCAGCCTCTGCAAGAACGTACTGCCCTAGCGACATTACAGATGCACACAGCCCCCCCCCCCCCCAAATACAAAAAGAGAAGTCCCACTACAACCATCAACACCTTGAAGCAACATCACTAACACCAACTTCTCCAAAAAGTGACGTCTCCTACAAGGAAACAGTGCACAAGCATCGTCGTCGTCCGGTCATAGATGTTAGATTTTCAACCTGAAGAAAGTCCTCGCTCTCAAAACAATTCCTTCAACAAGGACATTGTCAAGCACAACCAATTAAGGCTAAACCTTGGAAATTCACCCTGAAAGGTAAGACTATGAACTTCTCTTATGCAGTCGCCGCCACTTGCAAACCGCTGCTTGAAGTGATGAATCACCAAGTCAGTTCCTCATCATCACCCAGACTCGAACAACCATAGCTAGTCCTCAGATCTTGACTTTCATGACATTCTTCACCAGCACCATGGAACGAGAACGTGCCCCATGATATTTGCCGGATTTGTGGGTTCCGACGGACCTATGTTCTTCCACGGGGTTGAGAGCTAGCCTACCGACAAGATCTTCGCTATGGTCTGAGCAAGCATGGCAAGAATACGCACACGGGGTTTACCCAGGTTCAGGCCACCATTGCGGTGTAAAACCCTACTCCTGCTTGTCTGGTTGTATTACTGGTGTTGATTGTTGGAGTCTCGAACCGTGAGGTGTTCGAGCTCTCCTCTTTGAGACCAGAACAGGGTCCGACCTCCTCTCTGAGACCGGAACAGGGTCCGTCCTCCTCTCTTCTTTCTTTTGCAATGGAGGCACTGATCCTACTTTTATAGTGACCCGGGCCTCTTCCTCTTGGCGGGAAGGGAAACCACAATTGGCCAAGAGAAGACAAAGGGGGGTGCGTGGCTTGCTGACGTCGTCCTCCAGAACGGGTCCCTCGACGGGAGCTTTAAGCATCAAAGAAGGAAGAGTCCTTTCGTCCTTGGTCCGGTCTTGCACCGTCCCAGTCTTTAATCACCAAAATGGGCAGACCGTCCCATACGTAGCTCTGCTGTGTCCTTTTGGCGTCATCTCCTCCCTCCGCGGGGTAGCCGCAGAGAGGCCTTCATTCGGACGCCTCACGAGGCGGGCTTGGCGTGGTCCTTCGGTCTTGACCCTCACGGGAGCGGCGTCTCTCACAAGGTATTTGTTGTAACGGCGCGAAGCGTTCGGGCCACTGACAGCTGGGACAGGGGACCCGGTTCCCATAGTCCCGACATTAACCCCCGGGCCCACGGCCCGAGCATGTTAGCCGTTGGAGTCGAGGAGGTGGAGTCTGGACGACGAAGACGAGGAGGCGGAGGCGAAGAGGCAGGGGACCTAAATGCTGTCAGGCACGGCCGCGCCACGCGTCCGATCCTTCCACTGCACGCCCCCACGATCTCTTCATCGTGGCACTGTAACTGTCCCATCCTTGCTTATAAAGAGGGGAGAACTGCGTCGGTCCTCATCGTCCGCACCTCCGAGCCTTCACCTGCGCGCCAGCCACCTCTCTTCTTCCTTGCGACCTCGAATCCCTCCTTCAAAGCTTCTTCCCACTGCCATGTCTCCCACCAGGTCCTCCATCAGTCCGGCAAGAACGTGGTGGAGGAGACGGAGGCGTACACGCCCATGGCGCTTGGGGTCTCACGCTTCCGTAGCTAGGAGGCCCTCGCTAAAGTCCGCGGCTTGGTCGCCGACGCCTTCAATGAACATGGCTCGACGGAGGTTAGAGCCGGGTCCAACGAAGCGCAATGGCGCGGTGGGCCGCTGCAGCCTATCTTCACCCACGCGCTGATGGCAGGTCTGATCCCGCCTTTCTCCGCCTTCCTCCTAGAAATCCTTCACCGTTACCAGATTCACCTCCTACACCTCCATCCGACCTCGGTCACCATTCTCTCTGCCTTCGCGTATCTCTGCGAAGCTTTTATCGGTGTAGAGCCGTCTGTGGCTTTCTTCCGCCACTTCTACAGTCTTCGGGTGAGCTCGCTTGACATCACCGGCTGTGTCTCCTTCCGCCTGGAACCCAAGGTGTCGGGAGACATTATCTCCATGGTGGTAACCAGGAGGCTGGAAGACTTCCGCCGCGACTGGGTGTACGTGGACGTCGGCCAGAGCGATGTGGCTCTGCTTGAACTCCCCACCGAGCAGCCACAGAAGATCCCGGCGGCGTGGAGTAGCTCTCGCCTGTGCGGGGGCGAGGTGACGCGGACCCTCATGGAGCGACTCGCCCTCCTGAAGCAGAAGGGCCTCACGGGGCAGATGGTAGTGGCGGAATTCCTACGGCAGAGCATTCCGCCGCTGCAAGAGCATTCAAGGCCGATGTGGACGTTGGCCAACTCGGCGGACGACATCCGACTGTCGAACAGCAGGCTCAACGCCGCGGCGGTCGACACTGCTACTCACGCGCTCTTTGGAGCGGGGGGTATTGGGAAACCCACCGGGGAAATCCGCCCGCTGCACAAGAGGAAGCAGAGCTTGCGGGACCAAATCCGGCAAGAGATGCCGGTCTTCAAGAGCGGGGCCTGGTGGGCGTCGAGCTTCCTCAGGAGGAGGAGGCCGAGGCGGATGCAATGGCCGGGGACGACGGTGCTGAAGAAGAGACATCCCAGGCGAGGGCCGCCCGTGAGGTGGTCGTGCTTGACAGCGACGATGAGGAGAGGGTGCCTTCCCCCAAGCCGCTTGTCTCCTACGGCCCGCTCGACGACTCCGATGCTAAGGAGGAGACGGTGCCTCCGGAGCCGCGGCTGAGGAGGCGCGCCGTGTACTCTGACGAGGTACGCAGAGGGGCGACGGTGGTGACGACAGTGAGGCGATGTCCTCGCGAAGGCACCACTCGGTGGAGGCGGGATCCTCCACCCCAGGTGGCACAACCCCGCGGATTGGGGCGATGAAGAGGCCATGGCTGTTCGTCAGCCCGTAAGCACCGCGATGCCTTCCTTTGTTTTCTTCGCGTCAATCCTTATCCTAACGCCCACAGTTTCTTGTAGGGCTATGCCGGCGAAGGTGCCGCGGAGCGACGCGGTCGCCACCGCACCGTCCGCTGCCAGGAGGCCGGCGCCGGAGGCCCGGGCAGCCGCGGCCAGGAGTGCGGCAGCGGAGCCGGCGGGAGCCACCACTGTGGCAGCGGCGGCAGCGAATACTGCCCAGGAGGAGACTGACCCAGGGCCGTCTGCTAAGGCCCAGGTCACCGTTTCTCCTAAGGCAGCGCCTCTGGAAGACGCGCCGGGAACAGTGCCTGAAGGAGGTGCCGCAGGGACGGGCAGCTCGTCCCTGGTCCGGAGGGAGCTCCCGGCGATAGGGGAGCTTCCCGACCAGCCCGTTGTGATGGGCTGGGACATCGTGGTATCCGGGAGCGCGCTGGCAGCAAGCCATCCGGACAGTACCTTGCTGGCGCGCGCCCACCACGCCATCGACAGGCTTAGATGGAGCCTTGCGGCGGTGCTCGCCGAGCTTGAGGCTGAGCGTCGGCGCCTCGCGGCGGAATGCGCCGCGTATGAGGCGGAGTGTCGGCGCCTTGCGGTGTTGCGGCGCGAGGTCTGGGAGACGCGCCCAGCGGTCGAGGAGGGAGAGCGGTACGCGGCGGCGGAGGCGGCCCTGCAGGCCACGGCGACAAAGAAGGCGGAGGCGGAGGCGCGCCTCCAGGCCGCTACGGACGCGGAGAGGGAGCTCGCGCTAGGTGAGCGCGAGTTTGCATGCACCGCTGCGGAGCAGCAAACGGAGAGGGCTCGCTTGGAGCAGCTCGAGGAGGTCCTGGTCTCCCATCAGGAGACCCTTGACCGGTGGGAGAGCAATCTCCACGCCGAGGCGGATGCGCGCCTTGTCAAGATGCGGAACGCCATGGACGAGGAGTTCGCACAGAAGGCTAAGGACTTCCACGCCCAGGAGCGCGATGCCTATAACTAGAAGATCCGGGCGCAGGAGTCGCGCCATGCGGACAAGGTCTGCGGGCTGAAGAAGTAGCTGGACCTCACGAATCAGGAGGCCCAGCGGCTTCGCGGGGAGCGCAACTCCGCCCGCGAGGAGGCCGGCGCCCTGCAGGAGGAGCGCAACCTGGTGCTGGTGGACCTGGAGCGGGTGCGCAAGGAGCGTGACGACATGCTCTGGTAGATCGAGCCCCTCTTGAAGCAGGTGGAGGTGCTCAAGCTGGAGAGGGAGACCTCCGTCACCCTAGGCAGGGAGCGGCAGACTATGATGCTGGAGCTCGTCCAGCGCGCCCAGCGAGCTTATTCGCGCCTCAGAGGGGAGAACCTTGGTCTTCATGGCGCGTTCCAGCCCGAGGCGCCCGCAAGCCACGTCTTCTTCTACCTCAGCTTGGTGGAGCACTTGGAGAAGGTGGTCGGCGAGGTGGACGCGGTCATGGAGAGTGAGTGCTGCGACTTGCTCACCCAGGCGGGCAAGATGATCTTCACCAACCTCTGCCTGCTCCGCAACTCTGGTGCGCTCGGCCAGGCGGGGCTTCGCTTCGACGCGGTCCTGGAGCTGGCACCAGCCGATGACGCGGAGCGTACGGAGGCCTTGCAGGAGGAGGTCGATGATACGTGTCAAACGTATCTATAATTTTTGATTGATCCATGCTAGTTTTGTGATATTGTCACATGTTTCTATTATCATATTACATCATTTTTATGCATTTTGTCAGACTAACCTATTGAGAAGATGCCTAGTGCCAGTTTCCTGTTTTTGCTATTTTTGTATTTCAGAAAATTTACTTCTGTAAATATTCTCGGAATTGGACGAAAATTTACAGGGAATTTTTATTCGATGGAAGGCACCAGGAGAAAAAAGAGCGACCTGTGGGGCCACCCACAGGCCAGGGGCGGCCCCTGCCGCGGCCCTAGGGCAACTCAAGGGTGGGACCCGCCCCTGCCATGTGGGCACCCCCTCGGCCCCCTCCGACGCCTATAAAAACCCATTAAACCTAAAAACGTCGAGGCGACCATTATATTCCAGAGAAGTCACCCCGACGCGCCGTCACCGTAAACCCTAGTTTGGCGGTGATTCTGAAGCTGATCCCGGCACCCTGCCGGAGGGGAGATCAATCCCGGAGGGCTCTTCATCGCCATGCCTTCCTCCGGGATGATTTGTGAGTAGTCCCACCTTGGACCACGGGTCCATGACAGTAGCTAGATGGTAGTCTCTCTCTCTTATGCTTCATGTCTTATGATCTCGTGAGCTGCCTAACATGATCAAGATTGACTATTGTAATGCTATGTGATGTGTTTGCTGGGATCCGTTGGATTATGAAGTTATGATCAGATTGTGCATGATTCTTATATGTCGATTTATGTTCTTGCATGCTCTCCGATGTGCATAGTTACTTTGGCCAAGTGATTGTGTGTATCTCCAAGAGGGAGTATTTATGCTAGATAGTGGGTTCATGCCCCCTTTTGTTCCTGGGCACGAGTGATATAAACGTCTAAGGGTGAGGGTGTGCTGTTGCTACTAAGGGTAAAACTGCAGTGTTAATGTCTCTTTTGATATTATTATTGCTTACTTCATGCGCTTTACTTAATGCAATTGTCTGTTGCTTGCAACTTAATACCGTTGGGTGACAGGCTGGATAGCGATCCCATGGTGGACTTTTTAGACAAAGATGCAGTTGGACTCAACGGTATTTGTTCATTTTCGTGATGCCTACATAAATATTATCATGTTCTCTTTGTCATAGCTAGATTAAGTTTGTGTTATAATCTTGTCAATTGCCCAGTTGTAATTTGTTTACCCATCATATGAGTGTTTTATTTACTTGAGAGACTCCACTAGTGAACCCATGGCCCCCGGTCCATCTTTTTACATTAATTGCAACCTTTATTCATCACTTTTCATCATCGTTACTCCACTGGTCCATTTTCATATTTTCATCTATTTCACTATATAATTAACCGCTTTCTTTTCTGCGAGACCGGAAAGATTGACAACCTTTCCGCCATTGGGGGCAAAGTATTTTTGTTGAGTGTGTGCAGGTCCACGTCTGTTGAAGATTAAGCGCCAGAGATCTTCAACATTCACTTTGTTGTTGATTTCAATGTCCTACTGGTTCGATAAACCTCGGTTCGTTAACGAGGGAAAACTACTACTTGCTACATCCACGCCTTCGCTTGGGTACCACCCAACGCATCATTCACCGATTAGCAGTGGACAAGCTCGTGGACGTCCTCTGCGACCGCTTTCAGTGCGGTCCTGGTGCTGACAGAGGCGCCAGACCCTCAGGAGAGGACGTGGAGGACGAGGCTCGCGACGCTGCGGAGTAGACCCCTGAGGCCATCCTCTGGTATCTGCATGTTTATTTTGCTGTAATGAAATACTTTGCTGCCTGCGAGTACATACGTGTGTTTGCCTAGTGCGGTATTTTGTAATCTTCCAGTTCCCCGCGAGGGCCTTTTCCTTTATTCTCCGTATGCCGTGCTATCGTTCTGCGTCTTAGGTCCCTACCCGTAGTCCACAAACACCAGTCACCGCTCATGGCCGTCACGGAAGACAGCGGGTGTTGTGACAATAGGTTAGTAAGATCCCCGAGTGCGATACTCGGTTGCTCCCCTTTGACGCGCAAACATGGCACATGGGATTTTGAAGAATAGGTCCCCGCGGCATTCCAGAATTTGTACGGAGGGCGGTGGATAGTGATGTAATGGGAAGTCGTTTTGACTTAGCTGTTTTTTGCGGCTGAGGGCCTCCTGAGGCCCTGCGACGTGCTTTTCCGATGCTCCTTCAGGAGGTCCGTCCTGCATTGCGACGAGGCATAGGACAAAGGTTTTGCGCGCCGACTGGGTGTGCACGACTCGTTAGTTTGAGCCTGGGTGCCGCGCGAGGAGAGACAAGTGTCAAGTTTCACGGGGAGGTGCCGTGCACGGGGACTGGCCCGCGAGGTAGAGCTCATTGTCGTACTTGAGCTTATGCTTGTGGGTCAGTCCTGGCATAGGCAGCATGTCCTAGCCCCCGCTCGCGTGGCGTGCATGAAAAACTGTAGAGGATGTGAAGCCAGCGGTGGTGCGTTAGCAAGAAAGAAAAAACTGGTGGAGCTGGGCCGCATAGAAAGGCGTGCAAAGCCTGGCGTGCCATCCGCTCGGCTTCCGCTTTGTCAGCGGGAATCCTGGTGGTTAGCATTTACTCCCTTGTGTGTCATGCCGGTGAAGAGGCCGCGACGACGGGATACAACGCTGCGTGTCGCGGGTGCAGTCGAATCCTAGGGGGCGGGTGGCCCCACCATACTTATGGAGCTGGTGGTTGGGAGACGAGCGGGCTCCGGCGCTTCTTCTCTATTAACTCCTCTTCTACCACTCCGGTAGTATAAAAAGGGGAGCGATGGAGGCGGAAGGAGACACCAGAGCGCAACCTTCCTTTCTCTAAGTCTTGCATCTTCGTCTCGGTAGTTTGTTGGTGTAGAGAGATGCAGTCCATGGCAGCGACCATGCAGAGCAGCGGGCATGGCGGTGGTGGCGAGGCCGTTGTTGCGGATGAAGACGGCGGCCCCGAGTCTCCCTCGACGGACTGCTAGGCAACCGGAGCTGCCCACAATCCAAAGCAGGGCGTCGCTGCCTCGTCTTCCATAGTTGTCAACAAGGTCAGCGACGCCGGCCCTTCCGGCCGGGCTGGAAGGGCACTGCAGACGAGGGAAGCATGCTCCTCTCCCCTTAGCTTGACGACGAGGCGCAGGGGGCGCCGGACCTGTGGCGCGGCCACGGAGGTGGTGGAAAGCACCTTGGCTTCCCCGGCGAGTTGTCGGCGCGGGCGCACGGGAGAGGCTGGAGGTGTTGTCATCGTTCCACCACGACGCCGGCATCGTGCTTCTTTGTCGGAGCTCCAGGAGAGGTTGCCGATGTGTGCGCTATGCTTCTCCCTCTGGCCGTCTCGCCTTGCGCTTGACGAGGCTGTGGAGCTATTGCCTACAGTCTTGATCTGCTCCTGCCTCCACGACGCAGGGGTGAAGAGCTGAGACTGGCAAGCCTGGAGGTGCGCGCTCTCGTCGAGACTTCCATGCTGCAGGAGCGAGGCGCTGAGACCTACAAGCTTGGGGTGCAGGTGTGGGGACCCCGGACTAGCTGTCCGAAATACCCGTTATGTTTAACACAACGATCCCATGATCAGTCTGTCGTTGCACATAACTTGAACTGAATACCAGAGTTTACATCCATTACAGTACCGAATTTAAAGTCTTACAACAATAAGGTCGCGCGGACCATAGTCTTACATAAATTGCCTCATCGGGCTCAAGCATTCTTCAAGCAGCGGAATAGCAATATGCGTCGTAGGCTAATCACGAGTGCCATAACAACCCTACAGGCAGCTGGCTGATGAAGATCCCTAGTTCGCGTCATCGGTGTCGTAGTACCCTTCTTCATACGGCTCCTCAAATTCTGGCCAAGACAATAGCCAGGGACAAAAACAATATGAGTACATTTGAATGTACTCGCAAACCACCCGATAATTAATTATTTGAAGGCTAATGCATAAATATATGGTGGAAGGCTCTAAGGGTAGTCTATTTATTTATAAAATCACTTTCTTTTTTAAGAAAAGATACCTCCATATCTTTGTTAAAAAAGGTAAGGTATTTTGAAAAGAAGTTTTCTTAAAGATAGCTTTACTTCAAAAACTCCTCCGGTGGGATCACGAACCGTTGTGAATCCCTCACCTTCATTTCTCCACATACTGACCCTTGGTTATGACACACACATAACATCTCCATTTCTGGAAAATGAAAACCTTTGCACATAGACCCTAGGACGGCCTTCCAACTGTCCATATCCGAGGACTCGGCTATTCGAATAGTTTTACACTCTGCAGAGGTTGCACACTTTACCCACACCATCCGGAAACTCATCGTGTCAGCCACGTCCCTCCATACAAGGTGTATGCAAAGTTGAGTAACCGATCATAGCCTTTCACTTGCTCACCCTAGTACAGGACCCTGCCCTTATGAACATTCCGCCGACACCCAGTCCTATCTCCCGTCGAAGCCCTGGGTGTGAGGGCTCATAGTTTTGCCCGACGGTATGAAAATACGCTTCTATCCTTCGACCCTTTGAAGGACCCCGGGTCAGGGGAAGGTCACCGGACCAGCCCCTCATAAAACGGAGCGTCTCCGCTATTGAGGCATCCCATACTAAAATGAGCAAGCTAATCAAATAAGCCCCGTCCCATATAGGGGTAATGTGGTCGCATAGGTTTCGGCTGGTCGACGTAAGTACTAGGACACAATGTGCATTTTTCTCAAAAACCTTCATACTCCATTCTTACTCCTTTTCCAAAGCTAAACATTTAGCAACATCTTGGGTAAAACACAATTTCACCCAAGGATTTTCATAAAGAGGGTTTTTGAATAAAACATTTTTTTCCAACCTAGAATTTCTCTAAATAAACACTCCTATATAAGGGGGGCCTAATCATGGCATATAACTTAGGTAATACATAAAAAGGGTTTTAGTGGCACACACCACTTGAAAACGTTTCATGCAACTTAACATAAGTAAAACATGCTTAGTACAAATAATAGGACAAAGTGGTATGATCAAATGGATGGCTTGCCTTGGTCAGCAACTTGTCCCTGGTCTTGATACTCTTGGTCAATAAAACCTCCTTCCTCGAATCTCCGGCAACGTTCTCGTCTAATCGTTGTTTGACAAACAAACGAAACACACAATCACATAACCACTCACCCAAACATCTCATACAAAATAGATTAAGATTCTTCCGGAGGCTACTGCCCTACTAAAGTCAAAACATGTGGGTTCGGTAGATTGTTATCTCACATTCATTTTATTATGAATATTAATGGGCAGAAATTAGCCATATTAGGAATTAGTTAATAACTTGTTTTCGGTTGGCCAGAAAAAGTGCCCTTTTTGGAGCAACTAGTATTAGTTAATTAGGACCTAGCAACATTGGATTTAGCCTATTTGAGTTAATAGATTGGCAGAAACAATTCGTATATTACAGAAGGTGTTTGGGTCAAGTTTTAAGGCTAATTTATTTTCTGCTTAACATAAAATTATGAAATTTTAAGGGTAACTAGATATTTACAATACAGAGCTAGAAAAATTGTCCTCATGTCATTTGGTCATTCCAAATTCATGCTATAATTTAAACAGTACAGAAATGAGTCAAACTACAGATCTGGATGCCATTTAATTTATGTTGCTCAATTAAATCTGAAAATTTTATGGTAGCTAGAGTTTCTCTGGATTAAGCTAACAAAATCGGTTTCACATTACTTGGGCATTTAGAGCATTAGAAACAAATAAGTTTAGGTAGTAAACCTTATGTTTTAATTAATTTATCATTTCGTTAATAATTATCAAATTAATGTGGGAGACTAGTACTGTTGGATAGAAAATTTCACAAGCTACCAGTACATAAAATTTCATAATTCTTGACTCTACCAAACTCGAGATATTTAAACCCTAAGATATGTCCAGATTTGAATATTTTGAATCTAATACAAAAAGAAAAAAAGGGCCCGGATGAATTCGGCTTAACGGGCCAGCCCACGGGGATTTCCCGCACCGGGAAATGGTTAAATCCCTGACGGGTGGGTCCCGCTCATCAGCGACTCACTTAAACTGAACCGGTAAGCTACGGTTGGATCTAAAACGGACGGCCAGGATTAGACCTATCCTAATCGTTTTGGTACCGTTGGATCTAGATCCGACGGCCTATGATAGGCACATCGGCGGCGACCTAGAAACGACGGCGCCACCGTGCCCTAGACGATGGAGGCGGCTCGGGAGCTCACCTAGAGGGTTCCTGGTGACGGTAGAGAGGGTGCAGACGGCGGCGGAGGCTCGAGGGGGTCTGCTGGCTAACTGGTGCGTGTTGGGGAGGTCTCGATCGCTGGCATCGAGCTCCTCGTCGGCCTCGGTCCGAAGCTCCTCTCACGAGCTCCTGGCGGTGAACCTGGGCACGAGAAGGCTCGCGGGTGAGCGTGTGGATGAGGCAGGGAAACAAAGAGGGAGAGAGAGAGAGGCAGGGTGGCCGTCATCGACCTCGGACGATGTCGAGCACGAACAGCTCGGCCTTCTCGGCCGGGATGGAGAGCAGCAGAGCTCCCGCCCTCCTGGCGGGTGCAGAGAGGTGGTGGAGAGTGGGGGAGAGTGAGTGAGGGTGGAGGGAGTGGTGCGAGTTGGGGAGAGGGCTCGGAGTGGCTTTTTATTGCCGAGCAGCGGCTCACGGTGGACCGGGAGCGGCGAGGGTGCTAGGGCAAGGGAGAGCACGCCATTGGCGGGCTGGGCGGTGGAGCAACGCTCCCGTGCGCGGCTAGGGTTTTTGGAGGCGATGCGAGCGCGGGAGAGTCGAGCTGGAGCTCGGGGTGGTGAGGGTTCGGTGTGCAGCTATGGTGTTCGACGGCGGGTACGGAGCAAGTGTGGGGCAGGGTCATGGCGACGCGGTGGTGGTGTAGACCACGTCACTCATCCGTGTGTGCTGGCGCAGTGGAGAGGGCTAGGGTTTTGGAGGTGTTCGGGAACGCGGCGGCGTCCACGGCAGTGGCGAGTAGGGATAGGGCGAGCACGATTCCATCATTAATGGAGGATCCGGGGCAAAGAGACGTTGTCTCTGGTAGGGAGGAGGGGTAGGGTGGTTGGACGGCGTGGTCTCGGGCACTCACCAGCTTGCTTGCACTGGTGGCCGAGCTGGGTGTCCGTGCGGTCGCGAAGAAGGAAGCTGGGGCGAAGGAAGGGTGCGGAGCTAGGCCGCTGGCATGTGGGGGCGCGGTGTGGTGTCAGTAGGGCAGCAGACATCCATTGGGAGTCAGGGGAAGAGGGAGTAAGAGAGTGGAGAGGGAGGGTGGCCGGGTGGTCGGGATGCCAAGATCCTCCCCGATTCTGGTCTCCCTGGCGTGTTAAATGAGAGGGGGAAGTGGTTGGACCGTGAGAGGAGAGGCTAGGGCAAGTTGTTACCGTTTTACCAGGGTTTTGAATTCAGTTTCGAAAAGTGTTCACCTGTGCCCACAGGGTGTTCGACAGAATGCCTACTTGAACTTTTTAATTTGTTTTAATTAAGTTAAGCTTACCTTTGGGTTTAGAAAGGTGCTAGAAGTCTCCCCTAATTTTCCTGAATTTTTGGTGAAGAATAAAATAGGGTTTCCTTTATTTCCAAATTAAAGTGAGTAATGAATTTAAGTTATTTAAATATATTTTCATTTTAGGAAAATAATTTCGGGAAGTGAAACAAAGATGAGGTGGGGGGTTAAATCATCTCCCCTCTGGTGTTTGCATAAAATAAATATTACTCTTAAAAGAATTTAGTATAGAAGGGAAAGGCTAGGGAGAAAGAAATTTGGGTTTCGGGTAGTTAGGGGTTTTTATTTTATCTTTAGGTCACATTCCAATTTTTGATTTAGTTAAGGTCACTAAGATTGGTTATTTGTGCCTTGTTAAGTTACTGATTGTTTTATAGATATTTAACTAGGCAAACAATTAAAACATCAAGCAAGCATCACATGCAATAATAGAAGACAAAATAGTCATCACATGAAATAATAGAAAAGTTTTTGTTGGTTCTCAAATTTTCACTCCTCATAAATAGGTTTTCTCTGGTTACAAATATTGGGATGTGACAGACCTTCCCCCCTTAAAATAAATCTCGTCCTCGAGATTTTGCTAGGCCTAGGAACTAAAGAGATCGGGAAACTCGCTCTTAAGATAATCTTCATGTTCCCAAGTGGCCTCATCTTCAGAGTGGTTGCTCCACTGAACCTTGTCGAACTTGATCTTGCGCCTCCGGGTAAGACGAACATCTTCATCAAGAATCTTGACAGGTCTCTCACGATATGTCAAATAATGGTTTAGGTCGATGGAGAGGGGATCGATGTTGTGGAAAACGTCCGGCTTGTCAGGGACTTCAAGGCACTTCCGGAGTTGAGAGATGTTGAAAACATCATGCACTTCTGACAATTCTGGGGGCAACTCTAGCAGATAGGCTACCTCTCCTCGATGGGCGATGACCTTGAACGGTCCAATATACCTCGGTGCTAACTTTCCCTTGACATGGACACGCTGCATCCCTTTGAGTGGGGTTACTCGGAGATAGACAAAATCTCCAACCTTAAAGGTAACTTCGCGGCATTTGGGGTCGGCATAGCTCTTCTGACAGGATTGGGCAGTTTTGGGACGCTCGCGGATAAGTTGGACTTGTTCTTCAGCTTCACGAAGGGTATCGGGTCCAAAGAATTTACCTTCTCTGGTTTCTGACCAGTTTATAGGGGTATGGCACTTCCTGCCATAAAGGGCTTCAAAAGGGGCCATTTGCAGACTGGACTGATAACTGTTGTTATAGGAGAATTCCGCAAAAGGAAGGCAGTCCTCCCATTTGGACCCATAGGATAGGACACATGCGTGGAGCATGTCCTCCAAAATTTGATTTACTCGCTCGGTTTGTCCTCCAGTCTGGGGGTGGTAGGCTGTGCTAAAGGCTAGGTTGGTTCCAAGGGCTTCATGAAACCGTCTCCAGAACTTGGACATGAACTAAGTGCCTCGATCGGACACAATCCGTTTGGGTACGCCGTGCAGGCTCACTATGCGGGAGAGGTACAGATCTGCCAACTATTTCCAGAGTGGGTAGTCTTGACGGGAATACAATGGGCAACCTTGGTCAATCGATCGACGATGACCCAAATGTCCACGGTTGGACCTTGGAAATCCGGTAATAAAATCCATTCGGATTTCATCCCATTTCCACTCGGGGACCTTCAAAGGTTGAAGCAATCCTGCGGGTCATTGGTGTTCGGCCTTGACTCGCTGACACACATCACATTTGGCTATAAAAGAACCAATCTCTCGCTTCATCCCATGCCACCAGAATTGCTCACGGAGATCTTGATACATCTTGGTTCCACCAGGGTGACTGGAGTAGAGCGTATCGTGGGCTTCTTTTAGGATTAGGTCCTTAAGCTCCTTGACATCTGGCACACCGAGGCGGCCATTGAACCAAAGGACTCCTTCGGCATCCTTTGTAAAACCAGGTGCCCTCTCGAGAGAGATCTTCCTCTTGATTCCGTCTATACTCTCATGTCCCTTCTGGGCTGACTTGATCTGGCTGATGGGTTGGCTTCAACTCAAGGTTGGCTAAGAAACCATGGCTAACGAGCTCATGTCCGAAATTCTCGAACTCCTGGAATAGGGTTGGTTGTTCTGCCTGGATTAAGGAATTTAGGGTACAGGGTTTGCGGCTAAGGGCATCGACTACAACGTTAGCCTTCCCAGGGTGATAATGGATGCCCATATCATAATCTTTGATCAATTCCATCCATCGCCTCTGCCTCATGTTCAGCTCCTTCTATGAGAAAATGTACTTCAAACTTTTGTGGTCCGTATAGATTTCGCAGCGGTTACCCATCAGGTAGTGACGCCACATCTTCAAGGCAAGAACCACGGCAGCTAACTCTAGGTCATGGGTAGGGTAATTTTCCTCATGCGGGCGTAACTACCGAGACAGGTATGACACGACTCTTCCCTCTTGCATCGAAACACAACCTAGTCTGAGGCATGATGCATCGCAATACACCTTGAAACCCTTGGTGATGTCGGGCATAATAAGAATTAGGGCTGAGGTCAACTTGCGCTTCAACTCCTAGAAACTATCTTCACATTTCTGAGTCCACTCAAACTTTTTGTCCTTCTTCAGCAACTGGGTCATAGGCTTGGCTATACTCGAGAATCCTTCCACGAACTTGCGGTAATAACCCGCTAATCCGAGGAAGCTTCGGATTTCCGTCACATTGGTGGGTGACTTCCAATCAATAATGGCTTGAATCTTTTCAGGGTCAACAGAAATTCTTCCTGCGGACAA
This sequence comes from Puccinellia tenuiflora, assembly GCA_012064385.1. Classification (NCBI taxonomy): domain Eukaryota; kingdom Viridiplantae; phylum Streptophyta; class Magnoliopsida; order Poales; family Poaceae; genus Puccinellia; species Puccinellia tenuiflora. The sequence continues at coordinate 126,469 of QRDG01000783.1, read as the reverse complement.
AATGTGTCCGAGAAATCCTACCTCCTTTAGCCAAAACTCGCACTTGCTAAACTTGGCATAGAGCTGATGTTTCCTGAGGGTTTCTAGCACAAAACGCAAATGCTCTGCGTGTTCTTCTTCGGTTTTGGAGTATATAAGTATGTCGTCGATGAACACTACGACGAACTTGTCAAGGTAGTCCATGAAGATTTTATTCATGAGGTTCATGAAGTAGGCGGGGGCATTGGTCAGTCCAAAGGACATTACGGTGTACTCAAAAAGTCCATATCGGGTGGTGAAAGCGGTCTTGTGAATGTATTCTTCTTGGGCCTTCAACTGATGGTAACCGGTACGAAGGTCGATCTTGGAAAAGACTCGGGCTCCGTTCATTTGATCGAACAGGTCTTCGATCTTTGGCAGAGGGTACTTGTTTTTGATGGTCACATCATTCAACTTGCGATAGTCCACACACAATCGTGTGGTACCGTCCCTTTTGTCCAGGAAGATAATGGGTGATCCCCATGGTGATGCACTAGGACGAATCAGACCCTTGCTAAGCATATCTGCCAACTGTTTCTTCAGCTCGACCAACTCTTCGGGATTCATTCGGTAGGGCCTCTGGGATATAGGAGCTGTCTCGGGAATAAGTTCAATCACAAACTCAATGTCCCGGTTCGGTGGCATGCCGGGCAATTCTTCAGGGAAAACATCCAAGAATCTGTGGACCACACGGATTTCATCTAGGCTTGGTTTGGCTACACCCTCGTGACAGAAGGCTTGGCGAGGTCTTGAACTTGAAACATACTCCACTTCCATACCTTCACTTGAGGTGATAGCAACTGCCCTTCTAGCACAGTCTATCCGACCATGGTATTTGGCTAACCAGTCCATACCGAGTATAACATCTATACCTTGGGCTCCTAAAATGATAAGATCGGATGGAAAATCTACCCCGTGGATGTTTATGGGAGTGTCCGTACAGGACTTGTGGGCTTTTGAGTGTGATCCTGGGATTTGTATCATCATGGGTTTCCGCATAAGGGTTCCCTCTAATCCCCCTTTTGAGACGAAATTTTCCGTGACGAAGGAGTGGGTTGCACCGGAATCAAACAGAATAGTTGCAGGTATGGAGTTGACAAGAAACGTACCCAGCACAACATCTGGAGCGTCCTGGGCTTCTTCGGCGTCAATGTGGTTCAGGCGGCCTTGATTGACAGCAGCATTCCCCCTTGGTGCTCCCTTACGACCGTTGCCGTTATTGGGTGCATTGGGACGCGGGGCGGCCTTCTTTGGATTGGGGCATTCTTTGGAATAGTGGCCCTTGACGCCACACTCAAAACAGACAACGTTGGATGCACGATTGGGAGTGTTGAAGTTTCCGCCTGGACGGGGGTTATTGTTGGGGCGGTAGGGATTGTTGTTGGGACGGGGTGCAGGAGCAGGTGCGCGAAAAGGTGGGGGTGCTGGCCTGGAGTTTGGTGGATAAGTGTAGGGCTTCTTGCTGCTAGAACCTCCTTGGTTCGCCATACAGCGCTTGCGGTCCTCGTACATGGCATTGCGCTTGGACTCCATCTGAATGGCCTTGTCCACAAGAGCTTATAAATCTCCAAAGGTGTGAGTGACCAGCACGCACTGCATCTCAGTGTGCAGCCCGTTCAGAAAATGATCCATCTTCTTCTCTTCAGTGTTGGTGTCGTCTGGGGCGTATCGGGCCAGGGCCATGAACTCCTCCAGATATTTCACCATGTCTTTTCCTCCTTGCTTCAGCTTGCGAAACTCGTCCCTCTTCCTGGCGATCAAGCCGGTAGGCACATGAACCTTGCGGACCCAAGTGATGGCTTGGCCAGGTGGCTGCATCGCCTTGGTTGCTTCCCACCACGCCCTAGCAGGACCGGAGAGATAGTGGGTAGCAAACAAGACCTTCTCCTCATCAGCAACCCTGGCGACTTCAAGGTTGTTCTTGATGGTGCGAAGCCAATCTTCCGCTTCTAGGGGATGGACGGTCTTGGCAAAAATGGGCGGTGTGGTCTTTTGGAAGTCGCTAAGGGTAGATCGGTGGTCGTCCCCATTGTTGTTGTTCCCGTTATTGTTCTGGGCATTTGCGGCGAGTTGCTGGAGAACAACAAGGTGGGCTTGGCGCTCTTGGTGAGAGGCCTCACGCTCCTCCAGGATGAGCCTAAGGAGTTGGGCCGGGGTAGGCTCAGGTGGTGGTGGTGGTGGGTCGTTGCGACCGTGGTTTCCTGCTCGTGTGTCCACCATCCTGAGATTAAACGGGTGTAAGAGGCAAACAGGTTGGGGAGGTCTTACTCTAGCAGGGTAAGGGCTAGATGTTTATGCTTTAGGGGTTAGGGTCTTCACAAGTAAAAAGTTTTGAAAGTTTCTTTTTGGCAATCTCAAATTTTAATAGCATAATCAACATCATCAAGCAAAAGCATCACATAGATGAGTTCAACACACCATCACATAGTTCACAAACATATGGTTTCAAGAGAACCATCACATAGACTCGATCGTGACTACTACAGGGGTGACTTAATCCTAAGATAACTTGTGAACGACCATGAGGACCCGACTACTGGGGTGGGACACTTGGCACCACGTCGTCGGTGTCGGGCTCGAAGACACGCTCCTCGGGGTCCTCTTCCTCATCCTCGTCCTCGTCCTCATCGAGAAGGGGCTCGGCCGGCTCCTCGTCATCGTCGATCATCTCCTCCTCGTCGTCCTCCTCGTAGTCCATCTCCTCTAAGTAGTCCTTGTCGTCGCTGATAAAGGCACTATTCTCCTTACAGAGATCCTCTCCTTCCTCCTCCATCTTGTCGGCTCGGCGCTCAAGATGCTCGATCAACTCGTCCTGCTCCGCCACCCTCCTGCGGAGCTTGGCGATGGTCCGCTTCAGGCGGATTCCTCACTGGCGGAGGTCGGCCTTGTCCTGCTATAGAAGTGCCACACGGTCGCGGCTCACCTCGAGTGCGACACGGTCAAAGTGAGACCGGTACCGCACGCTGCGTAGATCCTCCTGGGTGCGGTGAAGTAGGACCTCCATGTCCACTATATGCTCTCCAAAGGTGGGGTGTCGAGCGGTGGGGGTGGGATGCCCCTCGATGTCGCGCCTCCCATATGTAACAGCCCCAGCTTTGTACTGAAAAATATGAAGAATTTTTCCACTTTTTGGCATTCTTGTTGCATCATGGCATCCATATGAAATTCCTATTTCTAACTATCCACATATGCAAGCAACTAAAGTGGGGAAGCAAACCTTCCCAATCTTCCACACCAAATACAATTGCTTAACTTGTCAAACCAATTATTCTTGGACTTCCAAATTGTTAGGAAGTTCCAAGTTTACATTTTATAACCAATTCTCAAATTCCAAATATTGCCAAATAAGAAATGAATTTGAGAATCCAAAATATGGTTCAATTCAATTCTATTTTTCAAACCAAGTTAAACTTTCCAAAAATTCAAAATAAAATCATGGGGAGCTTCATTACTATATTGGGAGTCTCCATGAATAATTTAATCATTTTTGGAAATGTTTAAGTGCTCCAAATAAATGCAATTTGGGAATTATCAAAAAGGACCTTAATTAAACCCAATGAACAAATATGATGCAAAACATTTTATTTTGCCAAACCAATTTTTGTGGAGCTTCTAAAGGTCAAGGGGAGGCCACTTGAATTTTTGTAGATTTTATAAAAAGGTTTAGGTGCCTTAATTAAATCCCAAAAAGGGGCTTTTGGACCTTTTTGCAAATTAAGAGAATAGAGCCAGGGGGTTTCGCGGAACTCTTTCTTCCCCACACTGTCGCCACAGGACCGTCGCCTATGCCGCCATGTCGCTCCGCCCTGTGCCGCACGACGCCGTGGCCCTGGAGGAGACCCATGCCCCCCCGATGAGGCCACCTGCTCCACGCACTCTCCTCTCTCCGTTCCTCCCCTAAAATTCCGGATCGAGGTAGCCTCTCTCTCTCCTGAGCTTCCCCTTCTGCCGCCGTTCGCCTCCACGCGACGACGTCGTTTGGAGCTGCCCCGCTCGGATCGAAGACCACGGCGAGGTCCGCTGTGACCTTCTCTCCCTCCACGCCCAAGGAATCGGACCGGGAAGCTCCGGAGCCGACGTGTTCGTCCGCGTCTTCTTTGCCGTGGCCGCCGCTCGCCAATGTCGATTTCCGTCGACGCCGACCACCCCTGCCGCCGTCGAGCAGCCACAAGTGACCAGGGTGAGTTCAACGTCCTTTTAAGCTTTTCCCGTTCCCCCTCTCTCCCTCTCGCCGCCGCTCTCTGTGCCGTCGTTCGCCGTCGCCGTGGTCATCGTGCTCATCACCACCGTCGCCGCCCCGGCTGGGGCACCGGCCTGGGCCGGCCAGATGGCCGGTCGCCTCAGATAGGTGCCCGTCCTGGGCCGGCCGGGAGGCCGACATCCTCAGGCGTATGCCCGGCCTGAGCCCCGACCTGGGCCGGCCAGGAGGACGGCCGCCTCAGCCACAGGCCCGGCCTGGAAACCGGCCTGGGCCGACGTGGAGGCCGGCCCAAACAGTAAAAACAGTTTTTATTTAAAATAAAATAATTCATAACTATTTGAATATTGCTTCAAATTTAGCAAATCAAATATCAAATTGTTCAGAAAAACAATACCTATCAATTGGTAACATTGCCATGCCTTTTTGAGTAAATACTTTTGCCTTTATCTAAGAATTCCTAAAATGGTGTAAATAATCCCAAATTGGGAAAAATCATAACTTATTAAATATTTCACCGAAAATAATGAATAAAATATCAATGTGATCAACACTTCAAATGCTATCAAACCATGCAATTATCCAATCATGATCACAAATTTTCTTATGATGTTAATCTTTAATTGATTAAAAGAATTAAATTCAAATAATTATTTAATTCACTATTTAGTCATCGAAACTCGGAAAACTACAAACAAGGTACCAAAATGATCGGAAGAACAAAACCTATCCATTCATGTCATGTTAATGCATATTTAATCCACTTCTTTTGTAATATAATAAATTATAAATAATGTGGTCACTAAGATAAATATGGGGTTGTTTCCAAATAATTGCACTAATTATTTGGAACTCCATTTAATTTGTTAGATAAATTAAATGATGATATCTTTGCATAAACTTGTCATGTCATCATGTGTTTGTGCATTGCACCTCGTCTTCGTGTTATTTATTTGTCCCTTTGTTATTATTTTGGGTATCGATAGATTCCGGAGTGGAGGTTAACCCTACCTACCCCGACGAGCCGTACTACACGCCCCGGCAGCAAGAAAAGAGATAACCTAACCTTCTTGGCATCTAGCATCCTACTATTTTATAAACTTATTTTATCCACCATAATATTGCATTCGTTCCTATGTCAATTTTTGGTCAATAGTAGAGTATCCTATGAATGCATGTTTTTCCCCGAGCCAACACATTGTTTCCCTACCTATGAACCCTGCTTATGTGATGGCCCGAGACAAAGATATATTGTTGTATTATATGCTTAGCTATGCTTAGCCATGCTTAGTCGAATGTTTAGTTGTCAGTTATTAAATTCCATGATGTTGATGCTGATGGAATGTTCGGACATGGAGGTTACTGTTGGTATTTAATAAATTTGCTTAAAAGGCTTGGGTGAGCTGCCATCGGGGATGGTGTTTTGCCTCACCCTTGTCCCTAGGTGCGAGTTATTGTCTCTAGAACGAAGGTTTGAGTGTGCTGCCATTGGTGGGGACATATGGAATCCTCTTTTATTGAATAACTTGTGCGGGCGTATCCAAGGCTCCTCTAGATTTGCGCTTTCCATTTGCGTGTGCGTTGCAGGTGGATGATGGCGCGAAGAAGGGGTGTGTGTGGTGGTGTTTAGGATGTGGCGATGGGGGCAGGGGCTGAAATAGGCTGGGAAAACTTGCCCTATCGCCACTGATGATCCTTGGATAGTCTCATGCGAGGTAAAGGTTTAACCGCGCCCACTTGCCAGCTTTCCCCGGAATAGAGCTAATCAGGCGAGCCGGACGGTACCGGTGGGTAAAATAGTACACCCCTGCAAGGTAAATCTTTTCGAAAAGCCATGTCCGCAGTTATGGACGCCTTGGGAACGGATTACGAGACCATAGATAATATTGACCTAATTAAAATTTGGCAGCTAAAGGTTGCATTTCACCGTCTGTTAAAAGGTTCATTTCCTCGAGGGTGATTCGAGGGAGTGCCTTTGGTGGAGATGAGTTGTTTGTGTTACAAATGGTTCGATGAGAACCAAAGATGAAAGTTCACTCTCTTATCCCTTTTTGAGAAAACCTTCTGAGTAGTCGATGCCATGGGTCTTTTATACCTATTAAAAATGAAATCTAGCTTTATGCAAAATAGCTACTATACAGCTTTAGAGCCTCCGTCATCATTGGGCCTATATCGCCCTACTAAACTTGCGAGTACGTCGTACTCAGTCTCTCTTTGCTGCTTTTATAACTTGTTTCAGAGGAGGACGACACCGAGCACACAGGTGGTTTCTTCTTGGACATCGACGAGTAGTTCGGGGTTCCCAGGTGGCAGCTTGGGACGTCGGAACAAGCTGGCATGGGTTATGTTTATTGTAGGCCTCTTAGACCATATTTGGATCTTGTTATACTAGACAACTACTTCGCTTCCGCTTGATGTACTGTTGGGTCTGTGACCCCTTTTGTGTGTAAATTTGTATCTTTCTCATATATGAGTTGCTATATGATTTTGGTGTCGTAGAGTCTGAATTGTGCCAGTTGTTTCACAAGTCTTGATCTCTGTTTTATACATTGATAGCTATGTTAGTGTTTATGGCACGATCGATGTGTTGCGTGGGAGCGGTAATTCCATGCCCTTCGGTTGTGTAGCATAGCCTGTGGGTTACATAGCCTCTATGTATAATTCCGGGGTCGGGGCGCGACAAGTTGGTATCAGAGCAGGACTGCCTGTAGGAAACCCTTTCTATTGGTCGATGTCGAGTCTAGTTGAAAATTATTTATAACCTAAAAATGAGTTGTGAAAACCTTCTTAGGATTCTTTTTACTCCTCATCCAACTCGCTCTACTCTGATCTCTTATCTCTATTTATTTTAAGCTTGGTGTCGAAGTTTAGGTTCTCGGCATTGGGTTCCTACCGTCCAGTGTTTGTATCGAGTCCGATGTTTTCGTTTGCTATCGCCGCGATGACGTGATGTCACCCGTGGTTGCCTAACCTGTTTAGTGCTAGTGCTATCTCAAATCTCTATATCTGGAAGGACTCTAATGATCTATCCTAACTGGTCGGAGATGGTTAATAATTGTGTTATTGTTCCAAATCTTCAGAATGGCTCCTGCCCGCCGTGGTAATCAAGGTGATCCCGATGCACCGCCGCCACCCTCAATGGCGGAGGTTCTGATGGCCATCGAGGAGAACCGACTGCGAAATGAGCGTCTGCTCGAGCAGTTGGTTCAACAAGGGGCTAGGAGGAACAACGACTGCAACACTCTCACCGAGTTCTTGCGGTCCCAACCGGCCACTTTCTCTGAAGCTAAGGAGCCATTGGATGCTGATGATTGGCTCCATGCCCTCGAGCGCAAGTTCGCGACCTTGCACGTTCTGGTGGCGGAACAGGTCAACTTCACCACCTACCTGCTGAATGGAGCCGCCGGCTCCTGCTGGGAGAGCCATGTGTCAATGTTCGACGCTGGCCATGTCTTCACCTGGGTGGAGTTCTGCACCGCCTTCCGTGCGGCGCATATCCCCAAGCCTGTCATGGACCTCAAGGGGAGGGAGTTCCTGGACTTGACCCAGGGATGCATGGATGTCCAAGCCTATGGGCGAGAGTTCAACCACCTCTCCCGTTACGCCCCTCGGGACGTGACCAACGATGAAGACAAGTAGTACCTCTTCCGCAAGGGGCTCACACCTCGGCTCCGCTACGAGCTCCTGCCCTTCAAGTTCCAGTCCTATCAGGAGCTCTACAACCAGGCTCTTACTATGGAGCAGAGTAGGAAGGAGCTGGAGGCCTCCAAGAGCCCAGCTCCCACTGACAACCAGAGCTCCTCCTCTGAGGGCAAGAAGCGCCGGGTATTTGTGCCCTTCAGTGCGGTGCCTCGTGCTCCCTTCACGCCAAGGCCTTCAGGGTTCAGGCCACCTCCGCCTCGCCCAGCTACCTCGACCTTGGGTGCGGCTGGAAGTGGCTTCCGCCCTCAGCTGCCTCCACCACCACCGAGGCCCACGTGTTTCAGCTGTGGCCAGCCGAGGCACTACTCCAGGGAGTGTCCCCAGAAGGCACCGGCTACCTCAGCACCTGCACCAGCTCCGTCTACCCCAGCCACCAAGGCCATGACCGTCAGCCGTGGCCGCCTAAACCACGTCTCGGCTGAATGAGTCGAGGAGGACCCCGGAGTTCTCATGGGTACGCTTCAAATCAATGATTACCCAGCTTCAGTCTTATTTGATTCTGGAGCATCGCATTCATTCATATCCATAGCCTTTGCAGACAACCATCAAATACCATTTGTGAATATGGACTCCCCGCTAGTGGTCAAAACCCCAGGCTCTAGCTGGCACACTAAATGGATTGCACCGGAAGTCCAGATTACCATAGGCTACTGGTCCTTTCCGTTCTAGCTGATAGCACTGAAGTCAGATGGGCTAGATGTAATTCTGGGTATGGATTGGCTAGTCAAATATCAGGCCAACCTGGACTGTGCTGCCAAGTCTGTCTCCGTGATCCACCCAACCGTCGGGCTGGTGAGTTATTGGTCACCTTCGTCCGCAACTCCATCCGCTGCCACTCTTCTTTCACCGGAGATCAGCCTATGTTTCCTGGAAGGAACCACACCGCATGAAATGCATGAGGTTGTCGTGGTGTGTGACTTCCCCGATGTCTTCCCGGAGGAATTGCCTGGCATGCCACCTGATCGAAGCGTGGAATTTGTCATTGACTTAGTTCCGGGAACCGCCCCAATTTCCAAGAGGACCTACCGCATGCCAGCGGAAGAGCTAACTGAATTGAAGAAGCAACTTGATGAGTTGCTGGAAAAAGAATTCATCCGGCCAAGTAGCTCACCTTGGGGCTGCCCGGTCATCTTCGTCAAAAAGAGGGATACAAATGTTCCTCGGCTGGTTGTTGATTACCGCCCTCTGAATGCGGTGACCATCAAGAACAAGTATCCCATTCCTCGAATAACTGACCTATTTGATCAACTGGCTGGTGCAACGGTATTCTCCAAGATGGATCTGAGGTCAGGTTACCATCAGATCAAAATCAGAAAGGAGGATATTCCGAAGACAGCTTTTACTACTCGTTATGGGTTATATGAGTACACCGTCATGTCCTTCGGCCTCACAAATGCTCCGGCTACATTTATGAGGCTAATGAACTCCATCTTCCACGAGTACCTCGACAAGTTTGTCATAATCTACATCGACGACATCCTTGTCTACTCCAAAACCGAAGAAGAACATACTGAGCATCTTCGGCTTGTTCTGACAAAGCTTCGAGATCACCGCCTCTATGCCAAGTTCTCCAACTGTGAATTTTGGTTAAAGGAGCTCATATTCCTAGGTCACGTGGTGTTAGCTGCTGGAGTGGCTATGATACCCGACAAGATCCAGGCAATCCTGGATTGGCCAACTCCCAAGTCCGTAAAAGATGTCCGAAGCTTCCTTGGGTTGGCGGGTTATTACCGCTGATTCATCGAGGGCTTTTCCAAGATAGCCAAAGCTCTGACTGACCTCCTCAAGAAAAACAAACCGTTCGTGTGGACCGACAAAGCTGAAGAGAGCTTCCAAACTCTCAAGGTCAAGCTCACTACCACCCCGGTGCTTGTCCTTCCTGACACCGACAAAGACTTTGTCGTCTATTGTGATGCATCACTCCAAGGTTTGGGCTATGTTTTGATGCAAGCAGGCCATGTGGTAGCCTATGCCTCTCGTAAACTCAAGCCGCATGAACAAAACTATCCAACTCATGATCTAGAGCTTTGTACGGTGGTTCATGCTCTGAAGCAATGGAGGCCCTACCTGTTGGGCAACTGTTGCGAGATATACTCTGATCACCAAAGTATGAAGTATCTCTTCACCCAGCCGGATCTGAATCTCCGTCAGAGAAGATGGTTGGAATTGATCAAGGACTATGACGTGACTCTCAACTATCAGCCTGGCAAGGCCAATGTCGTGGCCGATGCTCTGAGTCGCAAGGCCTATTGCAACACCTTGATGGTTGAAAAGGCACAACCTGCTCTCCATGAGGAATTTGCTCGGTTAAATCTAGAGATTGTTCCCTCCGGATATTTAGCTAACCTCGAGATCAAATACACTCTTGAGGATGAAATCAAGGCCTCCCAGCAACATGATGCTGGCATCCGGTGTTGTCTATTTTGGGGACCATCTTGTGGTACCCAAGACGGGAAATACCAAGGGGTTGATACTCCAAGAAGCACATGAATCTCCCATATCCATCCACCCCGGTAGCACCAAAATATACCAAGACCTCCGCCCCAAATTCTGGTGGACTCGCATGAGCGGGAAATTGCCAAATATGTTGCTGAATGCAATGTCTGTCGCCGAGTGAAGGCTGAACATCAAAGGCCAGCTGGTACCCTTCGCCCCATAGCCATTCCCGATGGAAATGGGATGAAGTTGGTATGGATTTCATCACCGTATTTCTAAGGTCACAAAAGGGCAATAATGCCATCTGGGTCGTCATCGACCGCCTATCCAAGGTAGCCCATTTCCTTCCGGTTCGCGAGGACATAAATGCAAAGCAATTGGCCGAGTTGTATGTTGCCCGCATTGTTCCTCTGCATGGTGTTCCACTGAGGATCATCTCAGACCGTGGGAACCTATTTGTATCCAGATTTTGGCAGAGTTTCCATAGGGCTATGGGAACCCGTCTCAATTTCAGCACAGCCTATCACCCCCAAACTGATGGTCAAACTGAAAGGGTGAACCAAGTTCTTGAGGACATGCCTCGGGCATGTGTCATTTCCTTCGGTAAGGGTTGGGAAAAGTATCTCCCCCTCGCCGAGTTCTCCTACAACAACAGCTACCAAGCCAGTTTGCAAATGGCTCCTTTTGAGGTTCTATATGGGAGAAAATGCCGAACTCCTCTAAATTGGTCTAAAACCGGAGAGAGGCCACTCTTCGGTCCTGATGTGATCAATGAGGCCGAGGAGAAGGTCCGTGTCATTCGGGATAATCTTAAGGCTGCTCAATCCAGGCAAAAGAGCTACTACGACAAACATCATCAAGAGGTTCACTATGAAATTGGTGACAAAGCCTATCTTCGAGTCTCTCCCCTCCGAGGCATTCGTCGCTTCGGGATCAAGGGCAAATTGGCACCTCGCTATGTTGGCCCTTTCACCGTCCTAGCCAAGCGAGGAGATCTCTCCTATGAACTCAAGCTACCCTCCAACTTCCTAGATGTGCACGATGTGTTCCATGTGTCTCAACTCCGTCGTTGCTTCAAAGATCCTATCCGTGGGGTTGATCATGAGGTATTGGACATCCAGGAGGATTTGACTTACCGCGAGCATCCGGTCCGCATCTTGGATGAAGCGGAAAGGAAAACCCGCAACAAGACCATCAAATTCCTCAAAATTCAATGGTCTAACCATTCCGAATAAGAAGCCACTTGGGAGCGAGAAACTAGTCTTCGACAGGAATATCCCACCTTCTTCACTCAAGCCTAGAATCTCGGGACGAGATTTCTATAAGGGGGTAGAATTGTAACAGCCCCAGCTTTGTACTGAAAAATACGAAGAATTTTTCCACTTTTTGGCATTCTTGTTGCATCATGGCATCCATATGAAATTCCTATTTCTAACTATCCACATATGCAAGCAACTAAAGTGGGGAAGCAAACCTTCCCAATCTTCCACACCAAATACAATTGCTTAACTTGTCAAACCAATTATTCTTGGACTTCCAAATTGTTAGGAAGTTCCAAGTTTACATTTTATAACCAATTCTCAAATTCCAAATATTGCCAAATAAGAAATGAATTTGAGAATCCAAAAATTGGTTCAATTCAATTCTATTTTTCAAACCAAGTTAAACTTTCCAAAAATTCAAAATAAAATCATGGGGAGCTTCATTACTATATTGGGAGTATCCATGAATAATTTCATCATTTTTGGAAATGTTTAAGTGCTCCAAATAACTGCAATTTGGGAATTATCAAAAATGACCTTAATTAAACCCTATGAACAAATATGGTGCAAAACATTTTATTTTGCCAAACCAATTTTTGTGGAGATTCTAAAGGTCAAGGGGAGGCCACTTGAATTTTTGTAGATTTTATAAAAAGGTTTAGGTGCCTTAATTAAATCCCAAAAAGGGGCTGTTGGACCTTTTTGCAAATTAAGAGAATAGAGCCAGGGGGTTTTCGCGAAACTCTTTCTTCCGCACACTGTCGCCACAGGACCGTCGCCCATGCCGCCATGTCGCTCCGCCCTGTGCCGCACAACGCCGTGGCCCTGGAGGACACCCATGCCCCCCGATGAGGCCACCTGCTCCACGCACTCTCCTCTCTCCGTTCCTCCCCTAAAATTCTGGATCAAGGTAGCCTCTCTCTCTCCCGAGCTTCCCCTTCTGCCGCCGTTCGCCTCCACGCGACGACGTCGTCTGGAGCTGCCCCGCTCGGATCGAAGACCACGGCGAGGTCCGCTGTGACCTTCTCTCCCTCCACGCCCAAGGAATCGGACCGGGAAGCCCCGGAGCCGACGTGTTCGTCCGCGTCTTCTTTTCCGCGGCCGTCGCTCGCCGGTGTCGATTTCTGTCGACGCCGACCACCCCTGCCACCATCGAGCACCCACAAGTGATGAGGGTGAGTTCAGCGTCCTTTTAGGCTTTTCCCGTTCCCCTCTCTCCCTATCGCCGCCGCTCTCTGTGCCGTCGTTCGCCGTCACCGTGGTCACTGTGCTCGTCACCACCGTCGCCGCCCCGGCCTGGGCACCGGCCTGGGCCGGCCAGACAGCTGGTCGCCTCAGATAGGTGCCGGGCCTGGGCACCGATCTGGGCCGGCCGGGAGGCCGGCATCCTCAGGCGTATGCCCGGCCTGAGCCCCGGCCTGGGCCGGCCAGGAGTCCGGCCGCCTCAGCCACAGGCCTGACCTGGAAACCGGACTGGGCCGACGTGGAGGCCGGTCCAAACAGTAAAAACAATTTTTATTCAAAATAAAATAATTCATAACTATTTGAATATTGCTTCAAATTTAGCAAATCAAATATCTAATTGTTCAGAAAAACAATACCTATCAATTGGTAACATTGCCATGCCTTTTTGAGTAAGTACTTTTGCCTTTATCTAAGAATTCCTAAAGTGGCGTAAATAATCCTAAATTGGGAAAATCATAACTTATTAAATATTTCACCAAAAATCATGAATAAAATATCAGTGTGATCAACACTTAAAATGCTATCAAACCATGCAATTATCCAATCATGATCACAAATTTTCTTATGATGTAATCTTTAATTGATTAAAAGAATTAAATTCAAATAATTATTTAATTCACTATTTAGTCATCGAAACTCAGAAAACTACAAATAAGGTACCAAAATGATCGGAAGAACAAAACCTATCCATTCATGTCATGCTCATGCATATTTAAGCCACTTATTTTGTAATATAATGAATTATAAATAATGTGGTCACTAAGATAAATATGGTGTTGTTTCCAAATAATTGCACTAATTATTTGGAACTCCATTTAATTTGTTAGATAAATTAAATGATGATATCTTTGCATAAACTTGTCATGTCATCATGTGTTTGTGCGTTGCACCTCGTCTTCGTGTTATTTATTTGTTCCTTTGTTATTATTTTGGATATCGATAGATTCCGGAGTGGAGGTTAACCTAACCTTCTTGGCATCTAGCATCCTACTGTTTTATAAACTTATTTTATCCACCATAATATTGCATTCGTTCCTATGTCAATTTTTGGTCAATAGTAGAGTATCCTATGAATGCATGTTTTTCCCCGAGCCAACACATTGTTTCCCTACCTATGAACCCTAGGCTTGATGTGATGGCCCGAGACAAAGATATATTGTTGTATTATATGCTTAGCCATGCTTAGTCAAATGTTTAGTTGTCAGTTATTAAATTCCATGATGTTGATGTTGACGGAATGTTTGGACATGGAGGTTACTGTTGGTATTTGATAAATTTGCTTAAAAGGCTTGAGTGAGTTGCCATCGGGGATGGTGTTTGCCTCACCCTTGTCCCTAGGTGCGAGTTCTTGTCTCTAGAACCAAGGTTTGAGCGTGCTGCCATTGGTGGGGACATATGGAATCCTCTTTAACTGAACAACTTGTGCGGGCGTATCCAAGGCTCCTCTAGATTTGCGCTTTCCATTTGCGTGTGCATTGCAGGTGGATGATGGCGCGAAGAAGGGGTGTGTCTGGTGGTGTTTAGGATGTGGCGATGGGGGCAGGGGCTGAAATAGGCTGGGAAAACTTGCCCTGTCGCCACTGATGATCCTTGGATAGTCTCACGCGAGGTAAAGGTTTAACCGCGCCCACTTGCCAGCTTTCCTCGGAAGAGAGCTAATCAGGCGAGCCGGACGGTACCGGTGGGTAAAATAGTACACCCCTACAGGGTAAATCTTTTCGAAAAGCCGTGTCCGCGGTTATGGACGCCTTGGGAACGGATTACGAGACCATAGATAATATTAACCTAATTAAAATTTGGCAGCTAAAGGTTGCATTTCAACGTGTGTTAAAAGGTTCATTTCCTCGAGGGTGATTCGAGGGAGTGCCTTTGGTGGAGATGAGTTGTTTCTGTTACAAATGGTTCGATGAGAACCAAAGATGAAAGTTCACTCTCTTATCCCTTTTTGAGAAAACCTTCTGAGTAGTTGATGCCATGGGTCTTTTATACCTTTTTAAAATGAAATCTAGCTTTATGCAAAATAGCTACTATACAGCTTTAGAGCCTCCGTCATCATTGGGCCTATATCGCCCTACTAAACTTGCGAGTACGTCGTACTCAGTCTCTCTTTGCTGCTTTTATAACTTGTTTCAGAGGAGGACGATACCAAGTACACAGGTGGTTTCTTCTTGGACATCGACGAGTAGTTCGGGGTTCCCAGGTGGCAGCTTGGGACGTCGGAACAAGCTGGCATGGGTTATGTTTATTGTAGGCCTCTTAAGCCATATTTGGATCTTGTTGTACTGGACAACTACTTCGCTTCCGCTTGATGTACTGTTGGGTCTGTGACCCCTTTTGTTTGTAAATTTGTATCTTTCTCATATATGAGTTGCTATATGATTTTGGTGTCGTAGAGTCTGAATTGTGCCAGTTGTTTCACAAGTCTTGATCTCTGTTTTATACATTGATAGCTATGCCAGTGTTTATGGCACGATCGATGTGTTGCGTGGGAGCGGTAATTCCATGCCCTTCGGTTGTGTAGCATAGCCTGTGGGTTACATAGCCTCTATGTATAATTCCGGGGTCGGGGCGCTACACCGTAGAACTCGAAGGGTGTGTTCACTAGCTCCTCCTTGTGCTCC
This sequence comes from Puccinellia tenuiflora, assembly GCA_012064385.1. Taxonomy (NCBI): domain Eukaryota; kingdom Viridiplantae; phylum Streptophyta; class Magnoliopsida; order Poales; family Poaceae; genus Puccinellia; species Puccinellia tenuiflora. The sequence continues at coordinate 110,987 of QRDG01000783.1, read as the reverse complement.
TCACAGAGTCGGGCCAGCAAACTCTGCATGGCATGACAAAGTCCGTCGTCCCAGCTGGCGTCCATCATGGTGAAGGACATCGTCTTGGAACGGGAGGACTTGATGTTCCCCCGGACAGACGACTCGATGAGCCAGCTCAGGTTACCCTGATCGTGAACGTCGACCTGTGCTCCATGAAACTCAGGAGCTGGGCGACCCAAAATGTCGCTCAACTTGTACAAGTCCTTCTCAAACATGAGGTGGCCCTTCTCCTTAACTTGCAAAAACTCGGTGAAGTGGAGTGCCATCTACAATTTAAGCAAACTTTTAAGTTAGTGAGATGATTAGTGTGCAAAATTTTAACGGTAAGTAAATGTAACATTTATATGGGGCATAGTTTTTTGTAACATAAGAGGGGTTGAGAATTAAGCATTGGTTTTTCGAAAATACTCAACTCCCTTATAGTCTTAGAAAATATTTTTGGGTAACCCTTTCTAACGCCCATGCTAACTAAGGTCTCCTACAGTCAGGATGGCTCTGATACCAGCTCTGTGGGGACCCCGGTATAGCTGTCCGAAATACCCGTTATGTTTAACACAACGATCCCATGATCAGTCTGTCGTTGCACATAACTTGAACTGAATACCAGAGTTTACATCCATTAGAGTACCGAATTTAAACTCTTAAAACAATAAGGTCGCACGGACCATAGTATTACATAAATTGCCTCATCGGGCTCAAGCATTCTTCAAGCAACGGAATAGCAATATGCGTCGTAGGCTAATCATGAGTGCCTTAACAACCCTACAGGCAGCTGGATGATGAAGATCCCTAGTTCTCGTCGTCGCCGTCGTAGTACCCTTCTTCATACGGCTCCTCAAAGTCTGGCCAAGACAATAGCCAGGGACGAAACCAATATGAGTACATTTGAATGTACTCGCAAACCACCCGATAATTAATTATTGGAAGGCTAATGCATAAATATATGGTGGATGGTTCAAAGGGTAGTCTATTTATTTATAAAATCACTTTCTTTTTTATGAAAAGATACCTCCTTATCTTTGCTGAAAAAGGTAAGGTATTTTGAAAAGAAGTTGTAGCGCCCCGACCTCGGAATTATACAGGGAGGCTATGTAACCCACATGCTATGCTACACAATCGAAGGGCATGGAATTACCGCTCCCATGCAACACATCGATCGTGCCATAAACACTGGCATAGCTATCAATGTATAAAATAGAGATCAAGACTTGTGGAACAACTGGCACATCACAGACTCTACGACACAAAGAGATCATAAGCAACTCATATATGAGAAAGATACAAATTACACACAAAAGGGGTCACAGACCCAACAGTACATCACGCGGAAGCGAGGTAGCGTTGTCTAACAACAAGATCCAACATATGGCCTAAGAGGTCTACAAATAAATATGACCCTGCCAGCTTATTCCGATGTCCCAAGCTGCCACCTGGGAACCCCGAACTACTCGTCGATGTCCAGGAAGAAACCACCTGGCTGCTCGGTGTCGTCCTCCTCTGAAACAAGTTATAAAAGCAGCAAAGAGAGACTGAGTACGACGTACTCGCAAGTTTAGTAGGGCGATATAGGCCCAATGATGACGGAGGCTCTAAAGCTGTATAGTATGTATTTTTGCATAAAGCTAATTTTCCTTTATAAAAGACATAAGTGACTCAATGGCATTGTCTACTCAGAATGTTTTTCGAAAGGGGATAAGAGAGTAAACTTCCAACTTTGGTTCTCATCGAACCCATTGTAACCATTTCTCAACTCCACCAAGGCACTCCCTCGAATCACCCTCGAGGAAATGAACCTTTCAACACACGTTGAAGTGCAACCTTTAGCTGCCAAATTAATTAATTAGGTTTAGGTTCTCTATGAGCTAATCCGCCATTCCCAAGAGTTTGTGCATAACCGTGGACACGACTTTTCGAGAAGATTTAAACCCTGCAGGGGTGTACTAATTTACCCATTGGTACCGTCCGGCTCGCCTAGTTAGCTCTCTTCCGGGGAAAGCTGGCAAGTGGGCGCGGTTAAACCATTACCTCGCATGAGACTATCCAAGAGTCGTCTGTGGCGACAGGAAAAGTTTACCCAGCCTATTTCAGCCCCTTCCCCCATCGCCACGTTATAAACAAGTCCATCCTCATCGTTTTTTTTCCACCCACACACCCACACGCAAATGGAAATATCAAACTAGAGGACCCTTGGATACACCCGCACAAGTTATTCAGTTAGTAAGGAGCCCATACTCCCACCAATGGCAGCACGCTCGGTTCTTGGTTCTAGCTAAAAGCACTCTCAGCCTAGGCGGCAAGAATGAGGCAAAACACCATCCCCGATGGCAACTCATCCAAGCCTTTTAGCAATTTAATTAAGTAACACACGTAACCACCATGTCCGCAACATTCCATCAACATCAATATTATGGAATTTAATCAACGGACAAAAACATAGCATTCGACTAAGCATGGCCAAGCATAGCTAAGCATATAAAACAACAAGTATATCTTTGTCTCGGGCCAACACATCAACCCTAGGGTTCATAGGTAGGGAAACATGTATTGGTTCGGGGAAGAACATACATTCATAGGATACTATGGTATTGACCAAAAGTGACATAGGATCGAATGCAATATTATGGTGGATAAAATAAGTTTATAAAACAATAGGATGCTAAATGCCAAGAAGGTTAGGTTATCTCTTGCCTTGCTGCCGGGGCGTGTAGTACTGCTCGTCGGAATAAGCGAGGGAACCCTCGACTCCGGAATCTATCGATACCCAAAACAATAACAAAGGAACAAATAAATAACACGAAGGCATGGTGCAATGCACAATCACATGATGACATGACAAGTTTATGCAAAGATATCATCATTTAATTTATCTAACAAATTAAATGGAGTTCCAAATAATTAGTGCAATTATTTGGAAACAACCCCATATATATCTTAGTGACCACACGATTTATAATTTATTACATTACAAAAGATGTGGCTTAATATGCATGAACATGACATGATTAAGTAGGTTTTGTTCTTCCGACCATTTTGGTACTTTATTTGTAATTTTCCGAGTTTCGATGAATAAATAGTGAATTAAATAATTATTTGAATTTAATTCTTTTAATCAATTTAAGAATAACTTCAAAGGAAAATTTGAGATCATGATATGATATTGTCATGATTTGATAGTATTTGTCAAAATGATCAATTTAATATTTTATTCACAATTTTTGGTTAAATATTTAACACTTTATGATTTTTCCCAAATTGGTATTATTTATGCCCTTTTAGGATTTCCTAAACAAAGGCAAAAATATTTACTCAAACGAGCATGGCAATGTTACCAATAGATAGGTATAGTTTTTCTGAACAATTTGATATTTGATTTGTCAAATTTGGAGCATTATTTAAAAAGATATCAATTATTTTAATTTCAGTTTATTTCCAAAAAGGGAAAAACCAACTGCAGACAGGCCGGGCCACAGTCCGGGTGGGGACCCGAGGCCATCGGCCTTTGACCGGCCCAGGCTGGGGATCGAGGCCGGGCACCAGCCCGAGGCTACCGGCCTTTTGCCGGCCCAAGCCGAGCCCAGGCCGGGCGGGAGCCCGAGCCAGCCGGCCTCCTGGCCGGACAGGCCGGGGTCCAGGCCGGGAGCACAGCCACGGCGGGGCGGCGACGACGGGCGGTGACTGGGCGGCTGTGAGCGAAAGAGGGGGAGCGGAAAGGAGCCAAAAGGGACGCGGGGCTCACCCTCGTTGCAGGGGAGTACTCGTTGGTGGCGGGGGGGTGGTCGGAGAGGTCGGAATCGAGCCCAGCGAGCGTCGGTGTGGTTGAAGAAGACGTGGACGCGGGCGTCGGCTCCGGGCCTCCCGGCCCGATTCCGCCGGTGGGGAGGGAGAGGAGGTCGAGGTGGAGGTGATGGCAGCGTCTGCTCGTCCCGGGGAACTCCAATGACGGCGAATCGTCGGCGACGGCGTCGGCACCGTGGAGGACAGCACGGGGTAGCTAGGGTTCGTCCCGATCCGGAAAAAGGGGGAGGGAAAATGGGGTGAGGGAGCAGGTGAGGTCGTCGGGCGGCCTCCTTATTCCCAGGGGGCCACGGCAGCGTGCGGGGGCAGCTCGGCCGGCAGAGCGGCATGGCGCCAGGACGCCCTGGCGCCACAGTGTGGAGAAGAAGAAAGGTGTTCACAAAAACCCCTGGCACATTTAAATTATTTGCAAAAAGGTCCAACAACAAACTTTGGTGATTTAAAAGAGGCACTTAAACAGTTTTATAAATTCTGCAAAATTTCAAGTGGCCTCCCCTTGACCTTTAGAAGCTCCACAAAAATTGGTGTGGCAAAATAAAATGTTTTGCACCATATTTGTTCATAGGGTTTAATTAAGGTCATTTTGATAATTTCCAAAAGGTATTTATTTGGAGCACTTAAGAATTTCCAGAAATAATGAAATTATTCATGGAGGCTCATAATATAACAATGAAGCACCCCATAATTTTATTTTGAATTTTTGGAAAGTTTAACTTGGTTTCCAAAATTCAAGTTGATTTGAACCATTTGAATTTCTCAGATTTTTAATTCTTGCTAGGCAATAATTGGGTTTGGAGAATTGGTTAAAAACGTAAACTTGGAACTTCCTAAACAATTGGAATTCCAAGAATGATTTGTGTGCCAAGTTAAGCAATTGCATTGGTTTGGATGTTGGGGAAATTTGCTTCCCCATTTTAATTTCTTCCACATGTTGATTGTTAGAAGTAGCAAAGTTCATATGCATGCCATGATGGAAACAAGAATGCAAAAAGTGGAAAAATTCTTCGTATTTTTCATTACCAAACTGGGGCTATTACAATTCTACCCCCCTTACAGGAATCTCGTCCCGAGATTCTAGGCTTGAGTGAAGAAGGTGGGATATTCCTGTCAAAGACTAGTTTCTCGCTCCCAAGTTGCTTCTTCTTCGGAATGGTTAGACCATTGAATTTTGAGGAACTTGATGGTCTTGTTGCGGGTCTTCCTTTCTGCTTCATCCAAGATGCGAACCGGATGCTCGCGGTAAGTCAAATCCTCCTGGATGTCCAATACCTCATGATCAACCCCACGAGTAGGATCTTTGAAGCATCGACGGAGTTGAGACACATGGAACACATCATGCACATCCAGGAAGTTGGAGGGTAGCTCGAGTTGGTAGGAAAGATCTCCTCAGTTGGCTAGGACGGTGAAAGGACCAACATAGCGAGGCGCCAATTTTCCCTTTATCCCGAAGCGATGAACACCTCGGAGGGGTGAGACTCGAAGATAGGCTTTATCACCAATTTCATAGTGAACCTCTTGATGATGCTTATCATAATAGCTCTTTTGCCTGGATTGAGCAATCTTGAGATTATCCCGAATGATACGGACTTTCTCCTCGGCCTCATTGATCACATCAGGACCGAAGAGTGACCTCTCTCCAGTTTCAGACCAATTTAGAGGAGTCCTACATTTTCTCCCGTAGAGAACCTCAAAGGGAGCCATTTGCAAACTGGCTTGGTAGCTGTTGTTGTAGGAGAACTCGGTGAGGGGGAGATACTTTTCCCAACCCTTACCGAAGGAGATGACACATGCCCGAAGCATGTCCTCAAGAACTTGGTTCACCCTTTCAGTTTGACCGTCGGTTTGAGGATGATAGGTTGTGCTGAAGTTGAGACGGGTTCCGAGAGCCTTTTGGAAACTTTACCAAAATTTGGACACAAACAGGCTTCCACGGTCTGAAATGATCCTCAAAGGGACCCCATGCAAAGGAACAATCCGGGCCATATACAGCTCTGCCAATTTAACGAAGTTGATATCTTCGCGAACCGGAAGGAAATGGGCGACTTTGGATAGACGGTCAATGACTACCCAAATGGCGTTGTTACCCTTTGGTGTTCTTGGAAAGCCAGTGATGAAATCCATAACAATTTCATCCCATTTCCACTCGAGAATGGCTATGGGGTGAAGGGTACCAGCTGGCCTTTGATGTTCAGCCTTTACCCGCGATAAACGTCGCATTCCGCAACATAATCGGCAATTTCTCGCTTCATGCCAGACCACCAGAATTGACGGCGGAGATCTTGGTACATCTTGGTACTACCCGGATGAATGGAAATGGGTGATTCATGAGCTTCTGAGAGTATCAACCCTTTTGTATTCCCACTCTTGGGCACCACTAGACGGTCACCAAAATAAATCACACCATTATCATCAACAGAAAAACAGTTGGCCTTCCCATTAGCTATTTTCTCTTTGATCTCGAGGATTTCAGCATCAAGTTGCTGGGCGGCCTTGATTTCATCCTCAAGAGTGGATTTGATTTCTAAGTTTGCCAGAGAACCGAAAGGAACAATTTCCAGATTCAAACGGGCAAACTCCTCATGGAGGGCAGGTTGGGCCTTTTCGATCATCAGAGTATTGCAATAAGCCTTGCGACTCAGAGCATCGGCCACAACATTTGCCTTGCCTGGCTGATAATTGAGTGTCACATCATAGTCTTTGATTAATTCCAACCATCTTCTCTGTCTCAGATTCAGATCCGGCTGGGTGAAGAGATATTTCAGACTTTGATGATCAGAGTAGATCTCGCAATGGTTGCCCAACAGGTAGGGCCTCCATTGCTTCAGAGCATGAACCACGGCAGCTAGCTCTAGATCATGAGTTGGATAGTTTTGCTCATGTGGTTTGAGTTGTCGAGAAGCATAGGCTACCACATGGCCTTCTTGCATCAAAACACAGCCCAAGCCTTGGAGTGATGCATCACAATAGACGACAAAGTCTTTGTCGGTGTCGGGAAGGACAAGCACCGGTGTGGTAGTGAGCTTGACCTTGAGAGTTTGGAAGCTCTCTTTAGCTTTGTCGGTCCACACAAACTGTTTGTTCTTCTTGAGGAGGTCAGTCAAAGCTTTGGCTATCTTGGAAAAGCCCTCGATGAATCGGCGGTAATACCCCGCCAACCCGAGGAAACTGCGGATATCTTTGACGGACTTTGGAGTAGGCCAGTCCAGGATTGCCTGAATCTTGTCTGGTATCACAGCCACTCCAGCAGCTGACACCACATGACCTAGGAATATGAGCTCCTTTAGCCAAAACTCACACTTGGAGAACTTGGCATAGAGGCGGTGATCTCGAAGCTTGGTCAGGACAAGTCGAAGATGCTCAACATGCTCTTCTTCGGTTTTGGAGTAGACAAGGATGTCATCGATGTAAATAATGACGAACTTGTCGAGGTACTCATGGAAGATGGAGTTCATCAGCCTCATGAATGTGGCCGGAGCATTTGTGAGGCCAAAAGACATGACGGTATACTCATATAGGCCATAACGAGTAGTGAAAGCTGTCTTCGGAATATCCTCCTTTCTGATTTTGATCTGATGGTAACCTGGCCTCAGATCCATCTTGGAGAATACCGTTGCACCAGCTAGTTGATCAAACAGGTCAGTTATTCGGGGAATAGGGTACTTGTTCTTGATGGTCACCGCATTTAGAGGGCGGTAATCAACGACCAGACGAGGAACATTTGTATCCCTCTTCTTGACAAAGATGACCGTGCAGCCCCAAGGTGAGCTACTCAGCCGGATGAATTCCTTTTCTAGCAGCTCGTCAAGTTGCTTATTCAGTTCAGTTAGCTCTTCCGCTGGCATGCGGTAGGGCCTTTTGGAAATTGGGGCGGTTACCGGAACCAATTCAATGACAAATTCCATGCTTCGATCAGGTGGCATGCCAGGCAATTCCTCAGGGAAAACATCGGGAAAATCACACACCACTGCTACTTCATGCATTTCTGGCGGTGTGGTTCCTTCCAGGAAACATAGGCTGATCTCCGGTGAGAGAGGAGTGGCAGCGGATGGAGTTGCGGACGAAGCTGACCAATAACTCACCAGCCCGACGGTTGGGTAGATCACGGTGACAGACTTGGCAGCACAGTCCAGATTGGCCTGATATTTGACTAGCCAATCCATACCTAGAATTACATCTAGCCCATCTGACTTCAGTGCTATCAGCTGGAACGGAAAGGACCAATAGCCTATGGTAATCTGGACCTCCGGAGCAATCCATTTAGTGTGCCAGCTAGAGCCTGGGGTTTTGACCACTAGAGGGGAGTCCGTGTTCACAAATGGTATTTGATGGTTGTGTGCAAACGCTATAGATATGAATGAATGCGATGCTCCGGAATCAAACAAGACTGAAGCGGGGTAATCATTTATTCGAAGTGTACCCATGAGAACTTCGGGGTCCTCTTCGACTCCTTCAGCCGAGATGTGGTTCAGGCAGCCACGGCTGACGGTCATGGCCTTGGCGGCTGGTGTAGAGGGAGCTGGTGCAGGTGCTGAGGTAGCTGGTGCCTTCTGGGGACACTCCCTGGAGAAGTGCCCCGGCTGACCATAGCTGAAAGCAGGTGGGCCTCGGTGGTGGTGGAGGCAGCTGAGGGCGGAAGCCACTTCCAGCCGTACCCAAGGTCGAGGTAGCTGGGCGAGGCGGAGGTGGCCTGTACCCTGAAGGCCTTGGCGCGAAGGGTGCACGAGGCACAGCGCTGAAGGGCACAAAGACCTTGCGGTTCTTGCCCTCAGAAGAAGTGGAGCTCTGGTTGTCCATGGGAGCTGGCCTCTTGGAAGCCTCCATCTCCTTCCTACCCTGCTCCATAGTAAGAGCCTGGTTGTAGAGCTCCTGGTAGGACGGGAACTTGAAGGGTAGGAGCTCATATCGGAGACGAGGGGCGAGCCCCTTGCGGAACAGGTATTACTTGTCCTCATCGTTTGTCATGTCCCGAGGGGCGTAACGGGAGAGGTGGTTGAACTCGCGTCCATAAGCTTGGACGTCCATGCGTCCCTGGGTCAAGTCCAGGAACTCCCTCCTCTTGAGGTCCATGACAGGTTTGGGGATATACGCCCCACAGAAGGCACTGCGGAACTCCACCCAGGTGAAGACATGGCCAGCGTCAAACATTGACACATGGCTCTCCCACCAAGAGCCGGCGGCTCCAGTCAGGAGGTAGGTGGCGAAGTTGACTTGTTCCGCCACCGGAACGTGCAAAGCCGCGAACTTGTGCTCAAGAGCACGGAGCCAATCATCAGCATCTAGTGGCTCCTTAGCTTCCGAGAATGTGGGAGGTTGGGACCGCAAGAACTCGGTGAGAGTGTTGCAGTCGTTGTTCCTCCTGGCCCCTTGTTGCACCAACTGCTCGAGCAGACGCTCATTTCGCAGCCGGTTCTCCTCGATGGCCATCAGAACCTCCGCCATTGAGGGTGGCGGCGGTGCATCAGGATCACCTTGATTACCACAACGGGTAGGAGCCATTCTGAAGATTTGGAACAATGACATAATTAGTAACCAACTCCGAACAGTTAGGATAGATCATTAGAGTCCTTGATTTAGAGATTAAGATAGCACTAACACAAGAACAGATTACGACAACCACGTGTGACATCACGTCATCGCGGCGATAACAACGGAACAAATGACTCGAGACAGACACGGGACGGTAGGAACCCAAACCCCGAGAACCTAAAAATTTGACATCACGTTAAAACAAATAGAGATAAGATATCAGAGTAGAGCGAGTTGGATAAGGAGTAAAAAGAATCCTAAGAGGGTTTTCACAACTCATTTTTAGGTTATAAATAATTTTCACGAACTAGACTCGACATCGACCAATAGAACGGGTTTCCTACAGGCAGTCCTGCTCTGATACCAACTTGTAGCGCCCCGACCCCGGAATTATACAGGGAGGCTATGTAACCCACAGGCTATGCTACACAATCGAAGGGCATGGAATTACCGCTCCCACGCATGCCATAAACACTGGCATAGCTATCAATGTATAAAATAGAGATCAAGACTTGTGGAACAACTGCCACATCACAGACTCTACGACACAAAGAGATCATAAGCAACTCATATATGAGAAAGATACAAATTACGCACAAAAGGGGTCACAGACCCAACAGTACATAACGCGGAAGCGAGGTATCGTTGTCCAACAACAAGATCCAACATATGGCCTAAGAGGCCGACAAATAAATATAACCCTGCCAGCTTATTCCGATGTCCCAAGCTGCCACCTGGTAACCCCGAACAACTCGTCGATGTCCAGGAAGAAACCACCTGGTTGCTCGGTGTCCTCCTCCTCTGAAACAAGTTATAAAAGCAGCAAAGAGAGACTGAGTACGACGTACTCGCAAGTTTAGTAGGGCGATATAGGCCCAATGATGACGGAGGCTCTAAAACTGTATGGTATGTATTTTTGCATAAAGCTAATTTTCCTTTGTAAAAGACATAAGTGACTCAATGGCATCGTCTACTCAGAATGTTTTTCGAAAGGGGATAAGAGAGTAAACTTCCAACTTTGGTTCTCATCGAACCCATTGTAACCATTTCTCAACTCCACCAAGGCACTCCCTCGAATTACCCTCGAGGAAATGAAACTTTCAACACACGTTGAAGTGCAACCTTTAACTGCCAAATTAATTAATTAGGTTCAGGTTCTCTATGAGCTAATCTGCCTTTCCCAAGAGTTTGTACATAACCGCGGACACGGCTTTTTGACAAGATTTAAACCCTGCAGGGGTGTAGTAATTTACCCATTGGTACCGTCTGGCTCGCCTAGTTAGCTCTCTTTCGGGGAAAGCTGGCAAGTGGGCGCGGTTAAACCTTTGCCTCGCATGAGACTATCCAAGAGTCATCTGTGACGACAGGACAAGTTTACCCAGCCTATTTCAACCCCTGCCCCCATCGCCACGTCCTAAACAACTCCATCCTCATTGTTTCTTTTTCCACCCACACACCCACACGCAAATGGAAATATCAAACTAGAGGACCCTTGGAAACGCCCGCACAAGTTATTCAGTTAGTAAGGAGCCCATACTACCACCAATGGCAGCACGCTCGGTTCTTGGTTCTAGCTAAAAGCACTCTCAGCCTAGGCAGCAAGAATGAGGCAAAACACCATCCCTGATGGCAACTCATCCAAGCCTTTTAGCAATTTAATTAAGTACTACACGTAACCACCATGTCCGCAACATTCCATCAACATCAATATTATGAAATTTAATCAACGGACAAAAACATAGCATTCTACTAAGCATGGCTAAGCATAGCTAAGCGTATAAAACAACAAGTATATCGTTGTCTCGGGCCAACACATCAACCCTAGGGTTCATAGGTAGGGAAACATGTAATGGTTTGGGGAAGAACATGCATTCGTTGGATACTATAGTATTGACCAAAAGTGACATAGAATCGAATGCAATATTATGGTGGATAAAATAAGTTTATAAAACAATAGGATGCTAAATGCCAAGAAGGTTAGGTTATCTCTTGCCTTGCTGCCGGGGCGTGTAGTACTGCTCGTCGGAATAGGCGAGGGAACCCTCGACTCCGGAATCTATCGATACCCAAAACAATAACAAAGGAACAAATAAATAACACGAAGGCAAGGTGCAATGCACAATCACATGATGACATGACAAGTTTATGCAAAGATATCATCATTTAATTTATCTAACAAATTAAATGGAGTTCCAAATAATTAGTGCAATTATTTGGAAACAACCCCATATTTATCTTAGTGACCACACGATTTATAATTTATTACATTACAAAAGATGTGGCTTAATATGCATGAACATGACATGATTAAGTAGGTTTTGTTCTTCCGATCATTTTGGTACCTTATTTGTAATTTTCCGAGTTTCGATGAATAAATAGTGAATTAAATAATTATTTGAATTTAATTCTTTTAATCATTTTAAGAATAACTTCAAAGGAAAATTTGTGATCATGATATGATATTAGCATGGTTTGATAGTATTTGTCAAACTGATCAATTTAATGCTTTATTCACAATTTTTGGTTAAATATTTAACACTTTATGATTTTTCCCAAATTGGTATTATTTATGCACTTTTAGGATTTCCTAAACAAAGGCAAAAATATTTACTCAAACGAGCATGGCAATGTTACCAATAGATAGGTATTTTTTTTGAACAATTTGATATTTGATTTGTCAAATTTGGAGCATTATTTAAAAAGATATCAATTATTTTATTTCAGTTTATTTCCAAAAAGGGAAAAACCAACTGCAGACAGGCCGGGCCACAGGCCGGGTGGGGACCCGAGGCCATCGGCCTTTGGCCGGCCCAGGCTGGGGATCGAGGTCGGGCACCAGCCCGAGGCTGCCGGCCTTTGGCCGGCCCAAGCCGAGCCCAGGCTGGGCGGGAGCCCGAGCCAGCCGGCCTCCTGGCCGGACAGGCCGGGGTCCAGGCCGGGAGCACAGCCACGGCGGGGCGGCGATGACGGGCGGTGACCGGGCGGCGGTGAGTGGAAGAGGGGGAGCGGAAAGGAGACAAAAGGGACATGGGCTCACCCTCGTTGCAGGGGAGTACTCGTCGGTGGCGTGGGGGGTGGTCGGAGACGCCGAAATCGAGCCCGGCGAGCGTCGGTGTGGTTGAAGAAGACGTGGACGCGGGCGTCGGCTCCGGGCCTCCCGGCCCGATTCCGCTGGTGGGGAAGGAGAGGAGGTCGAGGCGGAGGTGATGGCAGTGTCTGCTCGTCTCGGGGAACTCCAATGACGGGGAATCGTCGGCGACGGCGTTGGCACCGCGGAGGACAGCACGGGGTAGCTAGGGTTCGTCCCGATCCAGAAAAAGGGGGAGGGAAATGTGGTGAGGGAGCAGGTGAGGTCGTCGGGCGGCCTCCTTATTCCCAAAGGGCCATGGCAGCATGCGGGGGCAGCTCGCCCGGCAGAGCGGCATGGTGCCAGGACGCCCTGGCGCCACAGTGTGGAGAAGAAGAAAGGTGTTCACGAAAATCCCCCTGGCACATTTAAATTATTTGCAAAAAGGTCCATCAGCAAACTTTGGTGATTTAAAAGAGGCACTTAAACAGTTTTATAAATTCTGCAAAATTTCAAGTGGCCTCCCCTTGACCTTTAGAAGTTCCACAAAAATTGGTGTGGCAAAATAAAATGTTTTGCACCATATTTGTTCATAGGGTTTAATTAAGGTCATTTTGATAATTTCCAAAAGGTATTTATTTGGAGCACTTAAGCATTTCCAAAAATAATGAAATTATTCATGGAGGCTCATAATATAACAATGAAGCACCCCATAATTTTATTTTGAATTTTTGGAAAGTTTAACTTGGTTTCCAAAATTCAAGTTGATTTGAACCATTTGAATTTCTCAGATTTTTATTTCTTGCTTGGCAATAATTGGGTTTGGAGAATTGGTTAAAAACATAAACTTGGAACTTCCCAAACAATTTGGAACTCCAAGAATGATTTGTGTGCCAAGTTAAGCAATTTCATTGGTTTGGATGTTTGGGAAATTTGCTTCCCCATTTTAATTTCTTCCACATGTTGATTGTTAGAAGTAGCAAAGTTCATATGCATGCCATGACGCAAACAAGAATGCAAAAAGTGGAAAAATTCTTCGTATTTTTCATTACCAAACTGGGGCTGTTACAGAAGTTTTCTTAAAGATAGCTTTACTTCAAAAACTCCTTCGGTGGGATCACGACCCGTTGTGAATCCCTCACCTTCATTTCTCCACATACCAACCCTTGGGTATGACACACACATAACATATCCATTTTTGGAAAATGAAAACCTTTGCACATAGACCCTAGGACG